>QRDG01001855.1:377642-407689 GCA_012064385.1 Puccinellia tenuiflora
AAACTTAATCTCTCACTATGGATATATTACAAATGTTTAGATATATAAAAAATATTATTAGATAACTGTGAACAATTATTATGGTAACTGTTCGTTGTTAATCTGGTAACCATATAGTATTAATCGGGTAGCTGGTGTCACGGAAAATTTTCGTCACACCACATATAGATTTGTCGGGAATAACAAAAAACATGTAAAAACCTATCTAATACCATGTATAATTATCGTGGTAACTGTTTGGTTTTAATCTGATAACCATAATATTATAATCTGGTAACTGATTCGAAAAAAAAGTTCATCAAAACATATTAACAATGGATCTAGTTTTGAAGCCCTCATCAAGGCGAATTTAACGGTATAAAGTGATCGCTAATCGGAATAACGGTTTAGAAGATAAATCATTTTGAATTTTCGAAATTTACAATTAATACGATGATATCACTAGATTTTTGCATGCATGCATGTGATCTCTGCTATAGGGGAAAAGCATGCACAAATACCCGCCGCATGGGAAGAGAGGTGGCGCGGCGCTTCTAATTAGAATTTCCCTTGACTATTTCATTCTCCTTTCCATCATTCACATTAACAGGACACATTTCCATACGTACAAGCCACTAGTGTTTACAGTGTAAAACGCCCTGTCAAAATGACAGCGCGCGCGTGTATTAATATCTACCGTGTAAATGCCGTGCCTTTAAATTCCTACAGGTCAATCTACTCCGGCGGTGTCGCAAGGTTGAGCACCATGTCAGGCCCCTTCTCCCCATCAAGGGAGAACTCGTCGGGCACTGGCACGCCCAGCTCCTCGCACACGAACCGCACCACGCGCCGCGTCACGCTCCCCAGCGACATCTTGTTCACTGTCACGACGATGGCGAAGCCGTGCTCCGGGTCGCAGAACCCGTTCGACCCGCCCATCCCGGAGTGCCCGAACCCCGTCGGCTCGCAGCCGGACTTGCCGTACCTCCTGAACCCAAGCCCGAACTTGCCGTTCGGGTGGATCATGCCCGAGTACTCGCCGACGCCCATGAAGGCGTCCAGGATGCTGCTGCTGTTGCTGAACATGGTGCCAGCGCTTCCTGACACCGCCGAAGCTTCGCTGTCGGCGTCGCTGGTGCGTAACTGGGCGTACTCGCCCTTCTCAAGCGAGCTGCCACCCTTCTTCGCAGAGCCTTTCTTCTTCTTCTTGGGCACTGCGGTGGGGAGCGCGGGTGTGTGCACGTGGCTGCCCAGGGGTGGCTTGGAGTTGCTGGAGTGCGGCGGGGGAATGGCGCCACCTGCTCCCAGCGCTGCGTAGTACCGAGCAAGCGCGCGGGCGGATATGTGCCCGTTGGCAGCGGGGATGATGGCGCGGCGAATGTTCAGCGTGTTAAACAGAGCCGGTACACCGGCCGCCATCTGCGCGATGCCGCTCAGCAACTCTGGTGGAACTTCCGGCCCTGGCCTCAGCCCGGATAGCTTCTTCATTTCTTCCATGTCGACTGTCAGTGCCGCCAGGCGAGATTCAACACCTGAAGAATGACAAAATTTTACTCAGCATATACAGGACCATTTAGATGACCATGAACGACTAATGAACAAATCTTGTAAACAATATAAACATTGTTATTCATATCCGGAGCGTACCTGGAGGAATGCCAATATATAGCTCCCCATCAATTTGAAGAGGACGAACAATAGCCTCTTCTAGGATCTCTTGGAACTTCTTCCCGGATGCATGCTAGTTTTGTCACATACCAGTGTTAGGATTCGTGAAATTAAGTTAAAACAGTACAATGATATATGAACACACTGTCTTATACTAATTACCACTACTTAACTGTAATAGCCCATAACTGACAAAGAATACAGTTTAGTGACACCATGACTGAAAAATGATGTAGAATGGTATTTGCATTTAATGTTAATGAACTTTTGCCCAGAATACAGTTTAGTGACACTCAGGCAACAGTTTGGTTTACGTGATGGTAGGGGAAGAGACATACCTCTATGAGACCACCACACAGCCAACCAAAGGATAGGTAATGATAAATTTGCGATGAACCAGGTTCAGTTTCAGGTGTACAATTGGCCATCTGGCGTAGTGTCTCTTCCCAGTCACATAACAATAGAGGGTCGGTCTTGACCACATCCGCCAGTGCATTGTGCAAACCAGATGTATGATTAAGAAGATGGTGCACCTTCATAAGGAAGTGGCAATCAGTCTGTTAGTGCAGTGGACCACCACACCTCATCAAATAACAGAAGTGCAGAAGTTTGTGTACTTACCTTTATTAGCTCCTTTTTGTTAGTTCCAAATTCCGGCCATATGTCGGCAACTGTTTCTTCATACTTCAACTTCCTGAAAGATCAGAGCATGCTGTCACTACAAAGCACATAAGCATACGGTAACATGGAAAAGATGCTCAATGTCCCCTGAATAGTATCATCCACAACTATAGGAGATCTGAAGGATCTGCTCCACATAAGAATTAGATGCTAGAAGCCTAATTTAGAAGCCCAGGTCTTTTAGGTGCATTCGAACCTACATAATATGAAGGCATTTTAGTTTATGACTTCAACAAGGTGGATGTAACTGCAAGAATCTACATCTTGATGTTCCAATAGTCAACAACTTCATGTCTTAATTACGAAGGGTAGTCACATGTACTCATAACATGCAACTATCTAATCATGCAACATATCCACAGCATCAGTCTAGTTCGTTTTTCAACTTACACGTGCTGGTTATCCAAATAAATTCACAATATACTACTCGAGGGCATGTGGCTAGATGTTAGAAATGCAGGCATTGTTTGACCATTCAAACATATGTTGTTGACACTGTATGTCAGAATTAAATTGATTTGTGCGCAATTTTGCCATCTTAGTAATACAAAGATGGAACAGCCTTTTTTATTGACAGATGTAAACAAAGTGGCATGCTACCATACTAATACTGTCGGCCATTTTCTTTTATGCACACGTAAACTAAGATTAAAATGAGAGGAGCAACAATTTATATATAGAAGGAAAAATGAGAATTCTATAATATAGCTTAGCTTGGTGGCCTGCAATCAGATTTACATTGACATGTGAAAAAAACTTGGTACTAATATTAACCACTCACCCTTTATCAACAAGCCAATGTACCATCCCAGCAGTGATACCCTTTGTCACTGAGAAAACTGGAAACAGAGAATCAGGTTGAACAGGACGTGGATCATACTTCCCTAAGGAACCAGCAGCAGTATCTATTATGACCTTTCCGTCTTTATATGCACATACCTGTGGTAGAAAGATCAGTAAGGCTCCACTGCAACAAGCAAACGAGAAGCAGAAACTAGTGCTAAACTCGTGATATGGCAGAGCAAATATATGTTACAATGTCACAGCATGTAAATGAGTCGACCTACTTGTATTCCCAAAATTTTCTCGCTTCCCATCTCAAGTAGAAGAGTCCTCAGTTTGGACTCTACTTCAGAGTTAACAGGCGAGTCATAAATCCACTGACTATTTGTTGACGGCCCACGCGTTATACTCCTGATATAAATGGAAGCACAAAGTAGAAATTTATATAGAATGATTCACCATAAAGCTGCTCCAAACCACTGGCATGGCATGTGTCTCACCCTAGCAAAGTCGATTCAGCAAATGGCCTCATGATGTCCAGATAAACTATCCTAACATTTAGTGAAGCTGAAAGCCCTGCAGGTAATTAATAAAATGTCACTGCAATGCTGGGCCATTCAAACAGATGGATACGTTCAAGAGATAAGGGCATACCTCTAAGAAGATTTAACACCCTCATAAATATTATTGCATCCCCAGGGAAAGCATCAACCTGACAGCGACACAAAATTCATTTAAAATCAGTGCTTGCTTGATGAACTCAACACAGCTTAAAGGAAAGTAGTTAAGCGATCATGCTGACTCACAGGATTAAAATGTTTAACCTCCTTCTTGTTCAGTTTCATCTTTTCTTGAAGGGCTTTTGTGTTCCGTTCTCGTTGCTCATTCAGTGCTTTAATGTTTTCCTTTGCTTCATCTGCTGTGGTGGACTGGCGAAAGAATATTGTGGCAATATCCATAGACTGCTGAGGCATGTCAACCCGCAGCTTAAGCCCCATCTCTGCAAAGGCTGACAGCAGTGCCACTTGGTCTCCCTACACATTGATCTCAGAACTGTGAAATGCAGAAATTTAACAAAAGAATGACAAGATGATAAAAAATAAACAACAAAAGTTATAGTAAAGGGAACATCTTGCAAAACGCTATTTATCAGGTATTGATACTTCAAATTACTAATGACTGTACTTGATGTTGCATGACACTTTTATAACCATGATAGTTTCCTATGGGAAAAAACATTGCCTACAGAAAATGTGGCATGATTACTGATTCTGTCTTATGTATCATTGTTAAATGTGGCATGTCATTTGTCGGTGAGTAATGACTAATGATGAAAAAATACTCCCTCCGATCCATAAAAAGTGTCACACATTTTGTACTAAGTTAGTACAAACTTTGTACTAAGTGGGCGACACTTTTTATGGATCGGAGGGAGTAACAATATTACACATAGAGTACAAAATTACAAGATTATAAGACAAGTTAGTTTGGGTTCAATTACAATATAAGAAAAGGTTGCATTTACTCCAAAGGAACTGGTTGTTGCTTATAGCTTATAGCTACAAATGATACAATCTATTTGAAAGATCAAAGTACAAACCTCAGCGCACGATAAAAACATCTTCGCTAGTGCCTGCCTCATTGATTGTGATATGCGTTTAGTGAGCCCAAAATCAAGGAGAATCGGTTTGTGTGGAGGTTCCTTGCTAACAAGAAAATTGCCTACAGAAAAAAAGTGCATCTTAAGATGAATCTATATAAAAGCAACACAAAGAAATCCAATGGAAAATCGGATAAGATAAACGAGGTTATAGAAGATCTTCCTAAGAAGCGTAGAATTGAATACCAGGGTGGGGATCGCCATTGAAGAAACCGTCAATGTATAATTGATGAGCATACGCGCGGGTTATCTCTTCAACAAGTTTTTTCTTATCAACACCATATGCTTCCAGTGAATCATTGTCAAGTAAGCGAATCCCATCCATATATTGCAAAATTAGAATCCTCTCAGTCGACTAGTATAAAGAAGAATTGGTCAGGTGATGCTCACGTGATTCGCAAGAACTAATGCAAGACAAATAGAATAAAAGATAGACCTGAATAACTTCTGGGATCAGTACATCAACATCACTGGAAACACCGTCAGTCCCATCTTCAGTTTTCCGACTAAGATTCCTGGAGACAGTCCTAGTATTCTCTGAAAGAAATTAGATTTTGCACCATAAATTATCATGATGACACTAGACCCTGATTAAGAGAATTTAGTAACAGACGGAGAGAAGCACATGTGTACGAAAAGAATTAGAGCAAGGAGAAGTACCTGCTTCATGATTGAAATCAAGCTCCTTTGGTGCTTCTTTGCACCATTCATCAATCATTGGATTGAAATCATACTGAGGTTCTGCCCATGCAATCCATTCAATTAATGATTTTGCATTCTTCAAATCCTGCTCACCAACGAAAAATTGTAATCGCAATCCTACTTATTTTACAAAACACCATTTCCAAAAAAAGAAGAGGAACCTCTAATATGATCTCTTTGATACCATCATGCTGAATTTTCACAACTACTTCTCTGCCATCTTCCAGAGTGGCACGATGAACTTGTGCTATCTGTCAAGAAGTGTTCACGAAGATTCACATGAGCATACCCATGAATTTACATCAGAGAAACTATAGTTCATTTGGGAGCAAAACAACTTACTGATGCAGTGGCAAGAGGGTTATGGTCAAAATTAGCAAATAGTTCACTCATGGGTTTCCCAAGTTCTTTCTCTATCGTTCCACGAACCTGCACACAGGACAAAAAGTATCAAGATAAGATAAATTACATTATAGTTACGTTATATGATGCAACTTCAATTGTTCACAAATGAATGGAAACCCTTATGAGAAAAATAACTCGAATCTACCATTCCCTCATGGACAAGTATGCCTACCTCTTCAAGGGAGCGTGGAGGAAGCGAGTCCTGCAACTGCTTCAGGACATTAATGTAGGGCTCAGGAAGCACATCTGCTCTTGTCGACAAATATTGGCCCATTTTCACCCACAAACCTTCTAGCTCTATCATCAGGTTGAGAACACGGCGAGCGTTTCGCTCGTGTGTCTTTGCCCATATAGAATTCTTTTTAACAGCACTAACCCACTGTACTCTCTTCTGAACAGCCTGGTTGTACCTCGAAAAGATGTTAATCTGTTTCTACCAGAACAACATAAGAGACTAGTTGTTGAAAGAACAGCACGGAAATAAGCAACAACACACCTTATAGTCGAAGTAGACAAACAATGCCATGGAAAAAACTTTGAGGCGCCTGGATAATACGGTTCCCCATCCCATTGGAAGTCAGATAGTCAGGCGAAGAGGAAGCAAAAGATCCTGGCACCCCGTTGGCAACTCTAGTTAGCTAGGCTCCTAGCAGGCAAGTCTGTCTTCTGCAATGCCACAAGTTCAAGAAAGCAAAAATCAACTGAGTTGAACAGTTCCAAGATTTCTACGCTCGTCATAACACTTCACTGTCAGGGAAGTTGTTCAAAGATAGCGACTTGACATGATTTACAAACGGATTCGCTCGACTTGATTAGCTTTCCACTTCCTTGTATTAATGCAACAAAATACAGAGTACTCCCTCCGTCCCAGTTCTTAGGGCTCAATTGACAAATCTGTGGACCCAAGGTGCATGTTGATTGGGGCTAAACTCTTACATTCATTGATGGGTAGAGCCAACAGCCACTAATTGAGAGGCAATTAATGTAATTATGCCTAGGAGGTTTTTTGGGACTAATTGTTTTTGGGATTGTGCCCAGGAAACTGGGACGGAGGGAGTAGCAAAAACTTTGAAAGCAAAAGCATCTTATCAAAAAAAAAAAAAAAAAACGAAGCTCCCGGCTCCACAATCTATGCAACATGACAATGGGATGATGAGCAGGTAGTTTCCAAGACAACAACCACAACATGTGGCAACAGAAAAAATGCACAACTCTGCTGCGTGTACGGTGGTAGCAGTACAGCTATGACCATTTTTTCCCGGAAAAAGAGTACAGCCATGACTGTTCTTGCCCTCCTTTTCCTACAGACTACATAGGTTCCCCACATATGGGGACATAAACTTTGCTTCATCGAGCACAAACAGTCAGAATCCATTAGAGGAGGCGATGAACCAAAGCAAGCTCGTGACTTGACGAACACCTGTTCGCACCAATGGTCCTGTGGCGATTCCTTAGCATCCCCGCAACGAAGCCTCCCGGCCATCCACGACCACAGAAACCAGATTTTTCGCCTCCAAGCTGCGAAATCTGTACCCGAGCAGATCGCCAGAGAACCCACGGACACGGTCGAAACCCGAAATTATCCCCCCAATAAATCGTCAAGAAGCGAGAGATCGAATTACCTCGATTCGCCGTTAGTCCTAGAAGTGAATCGGCGGTTTTCCCTGGGGATCGGACGACTCCGCAAAAGAACAAAAAAGGAAAAAAAAATTTAAAAAAGGAAAGCGGTTGGGAGTAATTTTTTTTCCGGGGGATTTGTTGGGGAGAAAAGAAAAAGGCGAAAAGATTTTGTGAGGTTTGGTCGGAGCAGTGTGCTTGAGGCAGTGCGCGAGGTATTTATTCGGACTTCGGAGCGGATGGTGATTTTGCACCTAAGCCCTTACGTCACCGTCTTATCATACATGCGGTCGTGTGGATCACCAGTACTAGTCATCACTCGTCAGCCGGTCAATCTTAGAATTTTCTTTTGTGTAATAAAAATATATAAAAGGAAGTTCCTTGATGCGAATTCATCTTCTAGAAGCAGCAGTGCAACAGGATTGAGAACTGTTCCTTTGTTTCTCTTCCAAGTATAGAAATTTTCATTACCAAGAAAAATGGAACACAATGAGATCATGTTGGTTGGGATATATGATACGTTTGTCCATGAATCGTCCCTGGACGGCAAACATGCTATGAAGCGGAAAATATAAAGAGCGGATGCCCGCTCTCTGATCTTAGAGAGAATTCCTTCTATGACACTACTCTTAAAATATGATGCCTTATGTGACACTCCCAATTTTTTCCTTCCTTCTATGGCCACTTGTGTAAAATTTATGCCTCATATGACACTCTAGTGTATTTTTAGAGCTAACGGTGTCAACTTTTCACATACAAAGTCACTTTTGCCCCTGGTTCAACTATACTAATAATAACTGAAACGTAATTCAAAAAAATTCAAAAAATCGGCAGAACCTCCCCTGTATTTTGATGCCATATCCCCTGCACACAGTTTATATGTATATAATCGATTGAACAATTCTCAACAAGTACCATAAGCAACCAGATTCACACATAAGTCACCAATAGTTCACATATGTCAGGCTAAAGGACTTCCAAAAGAACCATCATATGACAGGAACTCCAAAAGAACCATTACATCAATGGAAGAGCATAGAAGCATATGAAAATTACAAGCTGAGCCTTCTTTTGCTTCTTGTGCTCATAGCAGGGCTAGGAGGCTTAAACTTTCTGCTCCTTGTGCCCATTGCTGGGCTGTCAAGTGGCACCGGAATCTTCTCAGCAACCTTCTTTTTCGTCTTGGCCTTCTCAATGGAGCCAGTTTTGTATCTGCACATGCGTGTATGGAAACAGTAAGTTTAGGGCAGTAATGACAGCAGTTTATGGCAGTAGTAAGTTTATCGCAGTAATGAAAGCAGCAAGTTTATAAAAGTACCTCTTTGAACCTCCAGATTCAGTGTTGTCATGTTTTCTCTTTTTCTTAGTTGTAGTTTCCAAGCTTTGGCTATGATGAGAAAGAAACAACTTAGAACATAAACTGAGTTTTCATACTCATTGGCAGAAGTGTATAAGTGCTAACCTTGGTGGTGGAAAAAGCATCCTTGTTGGTGCTCCATCCTCGCAAGGCACAATGGACTGGGCTGTTTTTCTAGTCTTTGCCCTCTTCTTTGGTGGTTCTCTACATGAGCAATAGGAAAAGTAGTTAACACATGTAGTTGCAAACAAAAATAATAAGAGAAGCAAGAAAGAGTAATCTATATTACCTAATAGCCAACATTGCAGTAATGTCATCAGGGTTACCCTTCTTACAGTTGTGCCAATGGTGCCCATATTCCTTACAAATTGGACATAAGTGCTTGCCCTTTTTCTTTTCTTGTCACTACAACCTTTATATCTCTCAGTTTTAGGCCTGCCAGCTGTAGCTTTAAGTAGTGGTGGATGCATGAAAAATCCATGGTGAGATTCAGGCCATTGGCCCTTGTCAGGCATAGCAGGGATCAGGTTGGAATAAGCTGCTCTAAATTTTTCAGTGGAATAATACAAGTCAACATAATTCTTTATGTGAGCATCGCTAAGTGACGTGATGAATGCAAGAGCATGTTTGCAAGGAAGACCACAAACTTGCCATTGTCGACATGAACATGTTCGATCTTGCAAGTTAACGACAAATCTAAAACCGCTGCCTCCTAATGCAACCACTTCAGCCACTTCTTCTGAGCATTCTACCACCTCCAAGTTGAATTCTCTAGTCAATGCGTTTAACTTCTTCATTATGTGGGGTAGAATCAATCCATCTAACTTCATTGCTACTTTTCTCCTATCATTCCACAAGATCATAATCAGCTGCCTCGCCTTATCCAAGAAATCGTCCAAGTTCAATGACTTGTGGTGCTTGATCCAATTGTTAAAGCACTCCGCCAAGTTGTTGGTTACATAGTCCACCTTGCATATGGTCGAGAACTGACTCCTAGACCACAACCTATTGTGCCACTTCCTAATATATGATGTTGCGGCTGGCTTTACTGCCTCCATTGCAGCCCAATTCTTGTCAAATATATATGGGTTCCATGAGTAAGCAGCTGCCCATAGGTGGTCATCAAATACTTTTCCAGTAAACTTCTTCTTGAAGTTGCTCACCAAGTGGAACATACATTCTCTATGTTCTGCCTCCGGGAACACTTCTTTTACCCCTGTCATCACTGCTTGGCCAGCATCAGTGCATATGGCTAAACCTGTTGGTGATCCTATGGCCTGTCTTAGCAATTGCATGAACCAGATCCAATTTTCATTTGTTTCAGAGTCAAAAACTCCAAAACAAACTGGATACATCCAATTATGGCCATCCACTGCAGTAGCACTAGCCAATTGCCCCTTGAATCTGCCTGTCATAAAGGTGCTGTCCACAGCCAAATATGGCCTGCAGCCACTAAGAAATCCATCTATGCAAGGTTTGAGAGCAACAAAAATTCTTCTAAACCTTATTTTACCATTTATGATATGATGGTCGATCTCCACTATGCTATTAGGGCAGCAACTTTCAACTTGTGCTTTAAACCTATACAAGTTGTTAAAACTACTATCCCAATCACCGTATAGTTGCTTCAAGGCTAGCAGCTTACCCATATAGACTCTCTTGTAGTGGATTTTGATCTTGTAGTGTTCTTTCAGCTTTTGTCGCAATTCCATTGCTCCTAGAGTTGCATCTTCAATGAGCCAATCTTTCACCTTCTCACATATCCAGAACTTAGTTGCGTTCTTCACTTTCTTTTTCCTTTTTGTACTAGAACAATCGTGGTCAAAAGGGTTTTTTTTCACCTACAAAAGAGGAATACAAGTAAGCTAAAATCTCCTCAACATTTATCCAAGATATATTCAGAAATAAGTAAGGTTAGACAATTACCATTACAGTACGCCTATCAGCTGTTGTAGAAGCATGTATCCTCCATGGGCAATCATCTTCATCTCTTCTTTTACAATAGGCCCTTAACCTAAGTTGTGTGCTCTTCTCTGTGTTATACTCAAAGTCATGTTTGACTGCATGCTGGGAAAGAGCCAACCTAAACACATCCATATTGGGATATGTGGATCCTACAGTCATTGGAGGGTCTTGCTGGTCATACTCTGTATTTGGGGCATGATCTGGCTCGTGCAACTCCTCCTCCTCCTCTACTTCAGGCTCCTCCTCGCTCTCATCCTCACTCCCATCCTCACTCTCATCCTCGCTCCCATCCTCGCTCCCATCCCCGCTCTCATCCTCAGGAACATTGGTTTTGTCTTTCTCTTTACCAGAAAAAAGAACCAAATTTAGAGGTATAGGTTCTTTCTCCAAATACATTTTCTCCTCATCAATACCAACATGCTCATTCTCCGGGATTGGGTTGCAAAGATAACTATCATCGGCCTCTTTTGTGTTGTTGTCCGCTTGAACATCTGTCCAATCCTCGGTGATAGGCTCACATGCTTCGGAGGGATCACAGTATGCAATCAACATCTGCACTACCTTTTCTGGATCCATCCTGCAAATCACAGAGAAATACATAAACATTGCTACTAAATTTCAGCATACTAAACTGCATCTGGAGAGTACAAGCTCGAAGCACTCACCCTTCTTGCCAATCTGCCCAAGCCGACCAGCCCGCATCGGCGCGTTGCCCGCCCTTCTCGCCGCCAGATGTATCCTCCGCGCCTCCAGGTCCGCCCTCGGCCGCCGCGCCTTGCCCGTCCTCGGCCGCCGCGCCTTGCCCGGCCGCCGCGCCGCCTGGTTCTCCGTCAGCCGGCGCCTGCTCCATGGCGCCCTCGGCCGCCGCGCCTTGCCCGCCCTCCGCTGACACAGCCGCGCCGCCGCTGCTAGGGTTCCGCCCCGACGCGTGAGGGTGCGGGCTCGGGGTTTGTTCGACGAGTGAGGGTGCGGGGCTCGGGCTCGGGTGCTCGATCGAGTCAAACAGGGCGGGGGTAGTTTCGTCCAGACGGGCAAAAAGTGACGGAACGATTTCACAGAACTGACGGCAGTGTCATCTGAGGCATAAATTTTATACAAGAGGTCACATGAGGAAGCAAAAAATTGGGAGTGTCATATAAGGCATCAAATTTAAGCATAGTGTCATAGAAGGAATCCTCTCCTGATCTTATGGTTTGAGACCATGGGCGGATCCACAGGGTGGACAGGGTGGATTTGAGTCCGGCCCATATACCATATAGTTGTACTGCAGAAAAAAGCCTATCTAATTCCCTGTACGCTGTACGAGTCGAAGTGGGGAAAAAAATCTCCCGCTCCCGAGTCAGTCGACCACGCTCCACTGCCGCTCTTCGACTCTTCCTCTCCAGGCAGCGGCCGGCGCTCCCAACGGCAGGCATCGTCGCCGCCGCTCGTCTCCTCCGACCTCTCGGCGCTCCCATCGACAGGCGTTCGCTCGTTCCCCAGTCGGCCAGTCCGTCAGGCGCCAGTCCCGGCGGGCGGCGGCGGGCGGCGGCGTGGAGCAGGCCATTAGCCAGCAGGCAGAGGTAGCAGCTGCCAATTCCTTCACCAAGCAGCTGCCAAATTTCTTCTCCAAGCACAAGCAGCCCGATAGGTAAATTCAACTCCAATCTTTACAAACTTTTCTATCTGTTTGCAAATTGCAATTGATTTAGTATTTACAGTAGTTGATGTCCACAAAATTGTAGCCATCCCGTGCTCTCGTCTCGCGCGTATTGCAGCAAGTCTTTTTCCCCTATGTTAGCTTGCCGCGTGTGGAATTGTGGACTGATCTGTAGCTTGCCTGTAGATTTTCTGTTTTTGCTTGAGCACGCTTTGTGCATATTGGAATTATTTATATGTATTTCTGTACGTGTTCTTGGGGATTTTGCAAATCTTGTTCTTCTGAGTGGAGTAATTGTTTGGCAGCATAGCATATATAGAGAATGAAAAATGAATAGTTTTGAGTAGATGATTGTCTAGTCATATACATTGAGCGAGATACTTTCTCCAAAGTGGATGAAGATGAAATAATTGAGACTTTCATGGCCATGAGAAGGCGTAAGCCCGATAAAAAATAGTCTTCTTTTAGCTTTTGAAGGTATGTAGGTCTTTTTTATGCAAAATTCGAACTTCCTTATCATATATTGTAATAGCAGAGTGTTTATTGTCAAATTATATGCTACTTCTGGATTGTTCTATTCGTGTTAAAAAAAAATTGAAGGCGGACCACCCTGTATCAAAATCCTGGAACCGCCACTGTTTGAGACAGAGTCAGGGGAGCCGGCAGGGCCTGGCCCTCCTCGCTATGGTGAAATTCTTTGTAAATATATGATTTAGAAGATTTTTTGCATTCTCTTTGTAAATATATGCCAACATCATTTTTTGTGAATGATGAATGAGGAAAATTGAGCAAAGGAGAGGAGAGGAAAGAAAAAGCATGCGCGGTCGACATAAATGGGCGAAATAAAAATGCATGATTACAATGTCATGACCACTTCAATTATGTAGAATTTTAATTTGTTTAATTACATCACAGAAAAGTAAAAGTCTCCTTACAAGAGGCTTGGGTGGATACAAGATTTTACGTGAATTGTAGTGTAAAGTAATCCTTAGAAGAAGAACACTCTCGTCAGATTTAATCTACGATTGAAACAACCAACTTCAGATAACCCCTAACGATTTTAAGTATCAAGGATCCCTATGACAATTAAATAAAAGAGGCTTGAAATCACTAGCATGCATGCAACCGGTTCTTTGCCTCTTACTGTGTAGAGCAAGTAACTTTTTGGTATCCGAATTTGAATCTTATGCATATAGATAGATAGTTTGATTATGCCCTTCTATGATTGTGTTTTACGAACAAGTGTACCAAAAACATACTTTCCGGCGTCACCTACCCACTAAATTGATACATGTGCTTCTTCTCAAGTTGGACACTAAGAAAGATTTTGATTTGGTTAGATGGTAGTAAATATTGGACTTATTGCAATGAAGGGGATTTTGAGGTTGGATTACCGCCCTCATGTGTGTTGGGGGATCCCGTCAGCCATGGCTGTGGGGCCAAGGCGATCCCCTCCCCTCACCACCACCACTTGTATTTTTGTCATTGTGATGGACCCTATTCAGTTGATGTGATCACATAGTGGGTTTGATCTCCCCATGCTTCGAGGGGGGGGGGGGGGGGGTGCTACTTTATGTCGCCAGCGCGGCTACCTTTTTTTTTTAGACAAAAGACTTCCGTCCGACGTTAAATTAATAAAACCCTCAGAGGTCATGTGTACAAAGTACAAACACACATCACCATGTTGGGAATACCAGCTTACAAGACAAGCACGCGGCAAAGAGAAGAGAGACACCCACAAAAGAAGGAAGGAACTAGAGCTAACCCTCCGACAATCACAATGCTAAATTATGTGCCTTATATTAGCCATGTGATATATCCTAAAACCATGAAAAAATCACAATGCTAAGTTATACTAGTATATATTATGGGCTACACAAAAACGATGAAATAAATTTTGAGGGTTGAAAATACGTATATTCCAGATCCACAATTTTATCATTTTTATGTGGCTTAAAATACAAATTATTTAAGATTGATATTTTGGACGTTTATGTGATACACCTTCGGCTACAACTGTTTTTTCATTTTCTTTGTAAAAGCTCGTAAATATGGTTTTCGAGAAAAAAAAATAACATGATGACTAGAGCTCAGGAGTGAGAGATCTCCACTCGTAGATTAAGTCAAAGATTTGACTCCTTTTCAAAATAATACAATACGGAGTATGTAATACGGAATTCGTGTGCACATGGTAGCATGAACAGGGAGATGATTACTAGTAGTAGCACCGTGGGAAACCGGGACGGCAGAGTCGCTGGCCGGCGGTGGTAGCTCACCAGCATATGCGTGTCGTTGTTTCCATCCTTGCTCCAGTGCGACGGCCCTTGTGCGCACGGGTGAAATGAATCTTTTTGTCTTGTCCCTGGGAGATGGTTCGCCACAGCCTCGTGGTGGTCGTCGTCGCCGCGCAGATTCGTGCGTCCGGGAGTGCCACACGTACGCCACGCGCAGCGGATCGCCGTGGAAACGAGTAGTTTTTTTTTTTTTTTTTTTTTGAAGGCAGGGGCTTTTTTTTTAGAGAAAGCCATATGAATTTATTGATGAGTGAATATAGTTACATCGCTGCGAGAAGCTCAAAAATAAAATCTGGCGGATCCTCCGGCCACACTCACTTGGATCCCGCCGTCTTATCAGATAAAGTATGAGCTACTCTATAAATGTGGACGAATAGTGCCCGAACTCACCTGCTCGCTTTGTTTTCGAATACTTTAAAAAATATTAAAACATGAAGAAAAATTATAGAAAAAATTGGAGTCATATGTATACAGGTACTTCACATTCGTGCAAATTCTCAGGATCAAATGATATTTCATGTGCTATGTGTAATAAAGACAAAATTAGTTGTCAGAGAAAATGTGAATACACATTTTTGCAAATGCTGATTTTGTCTTTTTTATACAGAGCACATAGAATGTCATTTGATTCTGAGAATTTGCACGAATGTGAAGAACTTGTATACATATGGCTCCAATTTTTTCCTGAATTTTTCATAAAGTTTTACTATTTTTTGAATTTTTCGAAAAACGTAGGAGCAGGTGAGCTCAGGCTCACTTTGAAGTTTTCGCTACTCTATTGGTTTCCTTATCAGAATGAACGGCGCGCACATTCCTCATAAATGGCAGCAGCATGTATGTAGATGACTCATTCATCTATATGACTCTTAATTAAATAGATGTACTCCCTCCGTCCCAAAAAAGATGTCATTTCTTTGTCTAAAGTTGAATGTATCTAGACACTATTTAGTGGTTAGATATATTCAAATTTGAACAAAAAAATGACATCCTTTTTGGAACGGAGGTAGTATGTAGATCTAGATGTAAAATACAAATTCAAAATGACTGAAATGTAGGTACATTTATTGTGAAGCCCGAGAGATGCAGTTTTACGACGTTGGGGAGGAGGGCCAGGAAGCTGCACATAGACGTCATGAACGCACGCCGTTTCTCTGCTATTCCGGCTGGTAATGCTTGGGCAGCCCCGTCTCCGTGAGCCGGATCGTCGCCTCGGCGAGCAATGACAGCGGCTCGGCCGGATCTTCGTCGTTTCCACCGTAGTAGCCTCGTCCATCATAATCGAACGTGATGTGGAGGCGCATGGAGGCGAGCCGTGGAGCCGTGATCCTGAGGGGTGCAGCGACGGCGTAGAGCTGGGGAGTCGACAAAATGGCGAGTCGCCTGAGGGTGGGCGAGTCGAGGACTTGCATGTGCATCTTGCACCTCTCCACGTGGATCTCCTCGAGCACCGGGCAGTACCCGCCCAGGCGCTCCACGAACTGGCACATGATGTTGACTCCGACGAGGCGCAGCGTGGTCAGGCGGCGGGTGAAGCCGGCGGCGCAAGAGCCCATGACCGACGAGACCGGAGAGCTCGACGCGTGCGGCTGCCAGCGGACGGTGTTTTCCTGAGCAGCACAGACGTCGACGGCGACCGGAACATGCCGGAGACCGCGGCGGATCCATCTGTCGGCGGCGGCGGCGACGGAACCGTAGCATTGTAGGTCCAGGCCTCTGACCAGGTTCAGGCGGAAGGCGTCGAGCTGCGTCTCCAGCGGGATCGATGTCAGCTTCCGGTCGGCGAACTCCTCGAAGCGCAAGCGCTCCCACTGGCCTTCGCCGGCAAACTCCCGCTCATCGATGTCCGCGCAAGGCACGTCGCGCCAGACTGCCAGATCAGTAGCCTCCACCGCCGGGACAGCAAGCTTGTCTGCACGGCCTGCCGGGACCTCAGGCGAGCGAGTATGCCGTGCAGGAGGGCAATCCGGCAGGTTGCTCAGCCGGTCATGGACACGGCGGCGTCTGCGTCGGGAGTCCATGCCGATGGGATCTTGTCTCGTATCAGAGGAGATCATACGGCCGAACAGCCTATAAGCGAAAAATGGGCCTTATTTTACGGGACGAGAGGAACTGGGCCACCCGAGATTTCTTTCCCTGGTCTACAAAAAAAATAGCTGCGATTTCTTTGCGGCGAAAAAGACTCCATAATCTCTGCGAGCTGTTCGAATCCCAAATAATATGTTTTGATGATTATATCTGACTAGCAAACGTGTCTGTGTGTTGCAACGGGAGAGAAAAATCTATAGCGCGAAGATAGGAGAGTACGGTTTGCAACGGGAGAGAAAAAACTATGTACCGCAGAGGCGCGAGAGTATGTTCTGTTATAAGCATCTAACAGAAAACAAAACGATCTAATCTATCTGAACCACTACTAAGGTGGTGGCAGGGCATGGAAGGCGGAGATGGCGGGGGTCTGGGCCGCCGCCGGTGGTTGACCCTGGCGCCTGCGCTGGAGTCCGGCGCGTCGGGATCTCGTTTCTCTGCCCTCTCCCCGTGCGTCGGCGAGGATGCTGGTGCGGAGGGGATCGCATCTGTCTTGGACGTGGTGGAGGGCGAGGAATCGCGGGGCGTTGATGATGGCGGCGCTTGGGCCGTGGGGAACCGGCACCGGTCGGTGGAAGAGCGCCTCCATGACTTTTGGGAGTATGCAGGCTTCCCAATGCCGGAGTCGCGGCCGTGGGAGACTGCGGCGGCGTCGTCGTCTACGTCTTCGGCAGGTATGGGTTTTTCTCCTGTGTGCAGGTCAGCAGAGGAGGGATCGCGGTCGGCTACTGCTGTGCCGTCGTCGGTGGAGCCTGTTTCGGTGGCGGCGGGCTTCGTAGAAGGTCGGCGTCGCCGTCGGCGGGCTCTGGGAAGCTGATCGTTGGACCCAAGTTGAGGATGGGGTGGAGAGGGCCGCTCCCGAGGTCGCGCGTCACCCCTCCGCCGTGCTTGGGAGACTTCCTCCCGGCATCTCTCTCGGAGGCGCTGGGTGATCCGGCCGGGGCGGAGGTTGATGCCGGCGCTGGTAGGGGAGGCGGAACCGCAGGATCGTCGGCGGGAACTGCGGATTCTCTAACGTCGACTGATGTGGACGGTGGGACCGGCAGGACGTGCGTACTCTGCCCGTCGATTGTGGGACTATCATCGATACCGATTTAGGGGCTTGTGGAGACTCTCCTCCGGCCCTAATCGTATTCGTTGTGCGACGGCCGTGTCGCTGTCTCCTCCATCGCCTCCCGTCCAAGTTCGTCCGTCCCCGACGTGGACTGCGTCGCGGAGTGTGTGCGCGGCGCCTGGGCAGCGTTCCTTCGCTCAGGTGGTCGCCTCCCCTCCCCGGGTGATGGTGGGGCAGGTTCCCGCTGGTGGTGGCCGGATGCCGCCGGCTAGGGCACCGCTGCCACAGCAACAGGGGGCGGCAAACCCCCAGGCACCGGCGGTGGCTTCTGCTGCCGCGGCTCCGCCGGTGAGGAGGGTGGCGTCTGCGGCGCCCACGTTCGCGCCCCGGCAGCCGGTCGGGGCTCCGCCAGTGGTGCGGCTACCGCTGCCTATGGCCGGTCCGGCGGGGGGGCAGCACCTGAGTGCAGCTGCTGGTGTGCAACTACCGGTACAGGCTACCGGCAGGGCTGCACATCGTCCGATGGGGGCTGGTCAGAAAAGGAAGGCGAAGGCTAAGCTGGCGCGTCCTCAGCTGGTGCAGCCAGCAGCGGTGCCACAGGGCAGTGCCGGTCGTGGCGCCGGTGGTCGAGGACGTTGCTGTTCCTGTGGGCGCTGTGGTGGTACCGCCGGCTAAGGTGGCTCAGGTTGGGAAGAAGGTCAAGGTTTGGTGTTGGAAGTGTGCCTCCCGGACGCACGTCGTTTGGGATTGTACGGCTAGGCACTATTGCTATATTTGCGACAACGAGAAGCATCCCATGGATCGTTGTCCGGCTCTTAAATTGCCAAAGCCTCTTACGTTTGTTGCTGGGTTGGGTCATCCAGAAACGGGTTTCAACATGTTCCCGGACTGTGTGTTTAGGGAGAACTTGGCTCCAGAGGTGCCGCCGACAGCTTTGGTTATGGTTGAGGGGGGGCCGGCCTCAGCTAAGGAGGTTGTTGCGCAGGTGGCTCGTATTTGTCCTGTGCGTCAGTCCTGGACCTGGGAGGCTGTTCCGAACGGTGCTGATTCGTTCATGGTGGCGTTTCCTTCTTTGGACGATTTGTTGCGTGTGGATGGCTTGGTCCTTGGGGTGCCCGGTAAGGCAGTTCGTCTTGTTTTCAGCCAATGGATGGAAGAGGATGTCCCGCATATGATGGAGCTGAAGCAAGTCTGGGTGCATGTGACTGGGGTGCCACGGCCTTTGCGCCACTTTCTTGGGCTGTGGGCGGTGGGTACTCTCATCGGCACTACTCTGGATGTCGACCTTCTGGCTCTCCGACGACGAGGTATCATTCATATACTAGTTGGTATGGCTGATGTGGAGTGCTTTGATAAGGGTGCTGATGAGGATGGTCCGTGCCTCAAGTCTGATGGGGTTTTGCGGATGAAAGGTTATGAGTTCACCTTCAGACCTAAGCCGGCGAGTTTCGTTCCGGACCTGAGTTCGTTCCGTTTATATGGCAATGCAAGAATAAGGATGATTCTGCGGATAAGGGGTTGGAGGATGGTGAGGGAGATGATCCGATGCAGGGAGTTACTCCATCGGCACCTCCTTCGGCTGGACCTGTTGCGGCTATGGGCTCTTCTGTGCAGGGGTCTTCTTCGCCTAGTCGTCAGGTGCCTCTGGGGTATGCAGTCACACCGATGAACCCTAACCCGGTTACCCCGAGGGCTATTGAGATTGTGCGACAGTGGCGTGAGGCGAGTGCTGGGACTCTGCCAGGACGGGTGGAGATCTCGCTTTCGGAGTCTGCGACGCCGTCTGGATCTCCGTCGCGGCCTGCGACTGCTGTTCTCTTTAGCTCACCAGTGACCACTTCGAGGGGGGCTGCTACTTCGCCTCTGTCCCCTGAGGTGGTCACGTCGGTGCACGGGTGTTCGGAGGCTGTTAGGGGGGCTGCTACTTCGCCATCGCCTCCCTTGACGGCTTTGTCGACGGGATCTCCCGTGCCAGCCGGTTCGGCTGGCGTTGGGGATCTTTCGCCGATGGCGCCTCTCTTCGTTCCGTCCGCGACCACTGGTATGGGGGCTGCTACTTCGCCTCTACCCCCCATGGTGGTCGGGTCGACGGGTACTCTGGCGCCGGTGGTGTCACCGCCCGCCCAGGTGTAACATCCCAAAAAGTAATCCCCTCTAACCTTCCAAATTTGTTTTCAATTATTGCATCATCATGACATCATCTTAGTGGTTGCATTTGTGGTTTTGCAAAAATAAAAGAAATCAAATAAAAAATGAATTGCTTTTCCATGTGTTACCCCATGCAATACTATTCTCTAAATTGCAAAAACAATTAATCTAACAACCAAAAAACTATTTTGGACAAAGCAAATAAAAATGTTATCTTGGTTTTGCAATTTAACCAACATTTTATGTTGGGGGAAAAATCAAACCCTAATTTTTTATTGTTTGTTTTATCTATTTTTCTCCTCTTCCCAATTCTGATAAAAGGAAATTTCTCAATCTGGGAAAAAAACTAGAGTCTGAGCCGAAGCCCAGCTCTCCTTCCCTTTTTCTCTTCCTCTTCTCCCCGAAACGGCCCACCTCCTCCCTGGCCCGTTAGCATCCAAGCCATCGTCTCCCACGTACGGAGACACAGCGGTCGCTGTCACCCTCGCAAGCGCGCCGTCGCCTCTTCCATGCCACGCCACCCGTTCCTCTGGCTATAAAGCAACCAGCCGGCCGCACCCCGCTCCAAACCCTAGCCTTTCCCTTCCTCCCTTGCGCCGCCGCCACCTCTCCTTCTCCCGCTTCTCTCCGTCGCCTTCCTCTCTCCCTGCTGTTTCACCCCGAGAGAGCACCCGAGAGCACCTCCACGCCACCAGCCGGAGAAGAGTACCGTCGCCATGGGGTAGCCGCGGAGGAGGTCGTCCACGTCGTCGTCATCACGCGCGGGATCCAGACGAGGTAGACCCAAGGGCAGCGCAACGCCTTCTTCCCCGGCGTTATCATCCTCGGGCCGGCGACTACTCCGACACCTGCACGCCACCGTCGTCGTCCCCTTCGCCGATCTGTCTTCCCCGACGCCTGGGTGAGCCTCCGCCGCCGGGCAATCTTCTCCTCTGTCCCCCTCCTGCTCTGGATGGTCGCCGTCGCGCGACCGTCGCCCGTTTTATCCGAGGCCGTCGCCATGGACGCAAGCACGAGCTCGTGCTCGTGCTGCACCTGCTACTTGGCCTCGTGCACGCACATGAGCACCTCTACCTCCACTGCATGATCTGCTCACTCCCCTGCACCCACACGACCGTGCAGCACCCAGCTGAACCTTGCCATCGATCTAGCACGCACGTCGTCGTCAAACACCAGCAGCGAACGCTGCCAGTCTGTCCGTCGCTGGTGTTCCCTGGTTCCAAAGTCTGAACTTTTGTTCAGTTAACAGTTCAGTTAACACCGACAGTATGGTTCTTGTAAACCCAGACCTGCTTTCAAGCACTTACACGCGCACAGCCCAGTGGTTTGTTTCCCTGACTCACACCGTAGCGATCTCGAGTTCAATCCCCAGTTCCGGCCGAAATGCCACCACTTTTTCCCCTTTTCTTTTGTTCTGTTTTAAGCTCCTGTACTGCTTCAACTCACTAGTTTTTGGTCTATTCAAATTCGGTTTTCTGCAGGTAAAATATGTTTGGGTATCAGAAAAAATTATAACCTTTCCAAATATAAAACTTGTTTCCTGTTTCGAATTAAATTAGTTGTTGCACATATCAAAATATTTTTTTATAATGAATTGAACTTGCAAAATCCATAACTTTTGCTCTACTTATCCAAAAATTATGAATTTTATGTCAATTTGTAGCTAAAAATGTTATCTAACTGTTTATAAATTTTCATGCATTTAATAAACAATTTAACTTTCGGGATAATTAGAAATCCAATTAATTGAACTATAAAATTGCTTTAATTGCATTAGTTGTTTATTTAAATTGATAATCCGCCTAATAGAATGTTTAGCACTTAAATTGCTGCATATTTAATTTGAACATGTCATCATTCTTGTTTGAATGCATTTGTATTGATTGTTGCCTTTGTTATGTTTTGGGGTTACCGTAGACGACGACGTTGCTGAGTACCCCGACACCTCCGAGGATCTAGCCCAGTACCAGGCTACTGAGCCATTAGGCAAGCAGCCCCTCCCCAACTTTCTCATGTGATGTCTATTCCTGTCTTGCATGCTTTAGGGCTTCCGTTCTGTTGTGTCTTACGATTCCTATTAGAATTGCATAGCCTGATAGAAGTCCAGTTATTACTGATATGCCTGCCTATATCCTATGCTTGTTTTCCAGTTACTAACTACTAGCATGCTTAGGAGTTGATTGTGGTCTATCACATGTTTAGCTGGTATATCTTAATAATTGAAGACTTGCTATGTGGGAATCACTTTATCATAATAAAGATAAGGCACCGGCGGAAGGCCAGCTATGGTGATTTGTTCTGCTAGTGTCGCCTAGGAAAAACCGTTCTTTTCCGCTTATCCAAGAATGAGCGCCCTACCCACACGTGGGAAGACTTATGGAACCCCCCGCAACTCAGTACCGGATCTGCTATATTGGTTAGGGAGCCACAAACTAGTTCGGGCGTTTACCATTTGGAGCATAATAATAATAAAAGATGAATTAAAACTGCATATAGGTTTGTGGCATGGGCGTTTACCGCATGTGGAAGGAGAAGCAATCGTATGAGTGTTTTTCTCCGGAAGCCGTGCGCGCAACGTTTGGGCCCACAAAGGAGTTTCGGCCGGGCTCTCGACGTGGATCAGTCTCAGATAGGTGGCTCTCTATCCAATGTAGTAGTGAAGGGGAAGGTCGTGTTGAGATACCTTTTGCCTTTATGGCGTGTGGTTGATCGAACGTGTATGGTTACATTTGGGCACCCCTGCAGGGTTAAATCTTTTCGAAAAGCCGAGTCCGCGGTTATGGACGACTTGGGTAATGTGCTGGCTAAAAAGATCATAGACATCACCGTATATCTTAAATAGCTAAATTGACTAGTAAATAGCCATATTCGAATAATAAACCTGATAAAATTTGATCAACGTGTGAGTGTCTGGACTTCTTCCTCGTGGGTATATGAAACGATGGAGTTGTCTCAGGACGGGTATTGTTTGGTGAGTAGTTTACCCAGTAGCGCAAGCGCTCTCTTTCCTTAATCTAATTAGACGCAAGTTGTAGCGTGTCTTCTGTAGTTGTTAGGTGCTGCTGCTGCAAGTCCACATACAGCCTTTTCAACCCCAATGCATGTGCATTGTACCTTCTTTTTCTCTTGTGCGTTAGTCTTGCTGAGTATCCCCGTACTCATACCATCGGGTGTCCGGTGCCCGTGTTTTCACCGATGCAGGAGCGACAGCAGAGTTCGACGATCCAGATGGAGGCTACTTCGTAGAGTTTGATGCTGACTACGACGAGTAGATCGAGATCCTAGGCGGCAGCCTGAGACACCGTGGGCGGGTTCACCTCTTTTATTTTTCCGGCCTCTGGCCTTTGATGTAGTCTGTACTCAGACGAGTGTTATGCTTCCGCTGTATTCGGGACGTATGATCCCCTGTGATGTAATAAAAGTATTTGAAACTATGTTTATTTATCCTTTTGTGTCGTACTTGTTCTTGTAATGATTTCCAAATTGTGGTTCCGCTGGTGAAACGTGGTTTTCGCTAAGTGGGGCTTACACCAGGCCGGTGCTGGTCAGGTGGACCTGGCGTCGGCGTCTTCTCCTGCGTCCGTGCCGGCGCGGAAGTCGGCTGCTGCACCGGCCCCGGTCACGGTGTTTCAGCCGAGACGTAGTGCTCGGCACGTTGTGGCAGGGGATGGTGGTGTCGCGACGGACAAGGATACGCTATCAAGGGCAATGAAGCGTAAGGCGGCTTTGAACGACACTGCAGGGCAAGGTACGAAATTTCCTTCCAAGTCTTTTCTTCATCATGATACGTCTTGTCTAGAGTCTAGATTAGTGTATGTTGGAGTCAGTCTGGGGAGGAATGTGGAGGAGGTTTCAGTTTCGGCTAGTGCTTTGCGTCTTTTGGAGTATGATCGTCTTACAGTATCTCCTAAGGTGCAGAGTAGGTCGGTCAGCCCCCTGTTAGAAGAGGAGGAAGCGGATACCACAGAAGATGGTCAGCTTCTGTCTCATCTAGTAGGGCAGGTTACGGAGGTGAGCTTGGATGAGTCGAGACTTGAGTCCGTCTTGGACTTACAGGCATCTCGGCGTAAATCTAAGGGTTCAAAAAAATCAAAGAAATGTTTCCGATGAATGGCATATTTATGAATAGCAGAGGTCTTGGTGACTTGGTTAAACATTTACATATTGCTCAATGTGTGAGGGATCATGATTTGGATTTTTTGGCCATCTTCGAGTCGGGCAGACGAGATTTCTCAAGTAATGTTCTAAATCGTTTATCCGGGGGTTTGGATTTTACTTGGCATTCTCGTCCACCGCATGGCAGGTCTGGGGGTATCCTACTTGGTGTTAAATCAGATTCCATGGAAGTGGTTGGGAGATCCGGTGGTGACTTCCATTTAAAAGTTCACATACGAAATAAAACCGACAACTTTATGTGGAGTTTGGTAGCTGTGTATGGTGCTGCCCAAGACGATTTTAAAGCTGCTTTTTTACGTGAGTTGGTTAATCTGACAAGAGATAATCCTTATCCTATGTTAATAGGTGGAGATTTTAACTTGCTCAGATTTCCTCACGAGAAGAGCAGGGGTCGGTTCGACAACCATTGGCCCTTCCTTTTCAATGCTGTCATTGACAATTTGGATCTGAGGGAGGTGCACATGACTGGTAGACAATTCACTTGGGCGAATAGTTTACCGGAGCCGACCTATGAAAAGCTAGATCGTATGCTTATGGATACAGAATGGGAGTCGAAATATCCTTTGGTATCAGTACGCGCGCTAGAACGAATAGAGTCGTTGTCGGACCACGCTCCGCTTCTTTTATCAACATGGACCCTAAAGCATCCAGCGCACCATCCTTTTAAATTTGAATTAGGATGGTTTTTGCGTGAGGGGTTCGATGATTTGATAAAAGGGGTGTGGGCAAAACCAGTGCACGGTCATACACCTATCCAACGCTGGAATAATAAAATGCGCAATTTGCGTACTTTCCTACGTGGCTGGGCTCGACATGCGTCTGGTATGTTAAAGAAGGAGAAGATTCGTTTATCCGCCATTATTGATGAACTCGATGGTTTTGCTGCTGTACGTCCATTATCCGCGCAAGAGATTGATCTTAAGAATCAGTCAAATGCACATATAGCTAAACTACTGCGGGAAGAGGAAATCAAATGGTACCAGAGGTCAAAAGCCCAATTCATTCTTGAAGGAGACTCGAATACGAGGTACTTCCATAGTGTTGCCAATGGTAGACACAGGAAGAAACTTATTCACTCCTTAATTCAGGATGAGGGTGTGATCGAGGGGCAGGATGAACTAAAATCTTACATCACCAAATATTATAAGACGCTGTTTGGGGAGCCGGACGTTGGGAGTTTTTCCCTGGACGAGTCTCGAACAACGGATATTCCCCAAGTTTCTGAGGAGGAGAACGTTTTCTTAACTTCACCGTTCACTGAGGAGGAGGTTAAGAATGCGGTTTTCTCAATGGAACATAACAAGGCACCAGGACCGGATGGCTTCCCAGCTGAATTTTATCAACATTTCTGGGGAACCATTAAGACGGACCTGTTGGAACTTTTCGATTGCTTTCACAAGGGCAATATGGAATTGTTCCGGCTTAACTTTGGGGAGATTATTTTGTTACCTAAAATTAATGAGGCAGAAAGGATTCAACAATATCGACCAATCTGCCTCCTTAATGTGAGTTTCAAAATATTCACTAAAACGGCAACGTTGAGACTTAATTCGGTGGCGGATCATGTGGTAAGGCCAACCCAAACAGCCTTCATGCAAGGAAGGAATATTTTAGATGGGGTGGCAATATTACATGAGACGGTTCCTGAGTTACATCGAAAAAAGCTCAATGGAGTCATACTCAAAATCGACTTCGAGAAAGCCTATGATAAGGTCAAATGGCCTTTCATCCAGCAGACGCTGAGGATGAAAGGGTTCTCGGAGGAGTGGTGTGCTTGGGTTCGGCAATTTGTTTCTGGGGGTAGCGTTGCAGTCAAAGTCAATGATGAGACTGGCCGTTATTTCCAGACAAAGAAAGGCTTGAGACAAGGTGATCCATTATTGCCCATATTATTCAATATAGTGGTTGATATGTTGGCCATCATGATCGAGCGTGCCAAAAATGAAGGCCTTTTTGAAGGGGTGATTCCACATCTAGTCGATGGTGGTTTATCTATCCTTCAATATGCAGATGATACAATTCTCTTTATGGATCATGATCTCGAAAAGGCTACGAATCTGAAATTAATTCTTGCAGCATTCGAGCAATTATCGGGTCTTAAGATTAATTTCCATAAAAGTGAGTTGTTTTGCTTTGGCGATGCCCAGGAAGCGGCTGTGCAATATGCTGAATTATTTGGCTGTGCACAGGGGCAATTTCCTATAAGGTATTTGGGTATTCCAATACACTATAGGAGATTGACAAAAGCTGAGTGGAAACATGTCGAAGAACATTTGCAGGCTAGACTGAGTAGTTGGAGAGGAAAGCTACTATCCCAATGTGGAAGATTGGTTCTCATAAATTCAGTATTAAGCAATTTGGTACTATATATGATTTCCTTCTTTCAATTACCAAAAGGAGTCTCCAAGAAACTGGATTATTTCCGTTCAAGATTCTTTTGGCAAGGGGATAGTGAGAAGAAGAAGTATAGACTGGCTAAATGGGAGGTTATTTGCCGCCCAAAGGACCAAGGAGGGTTGGGAATTAATGATCTCCAGGTGAAGAATACCGCTCTTCTTGGTAAGTGGTTGTTTAAGCTGCTAACCGAGGAGGGTGTATGGCAAACAATTCTCAGAAGAAAGTATGTCGGCTCCAAAGCATTGTCTCAGGTATATTGGAAACCGGGAGACTCTCACTTTTGGGCTGGCCTCATGGCTACGAAGAAATATTTCTTTCGCTATGGGACTTTTGATATTAAGGATGGAACGGAAATTCGCTTCTGGGAGGATAAATGGTTAGGCAATACCACCCTTCGAGAACAATATCCGACTCTATACGATATTGTCCGACATAAGAGTGATACGCTAGCTTCGGTTATGCAAACGTCGCCTCCTAATATGTCGTTCAGACGCACTCTCTATGGACCACGTCTTGTGTTATGGAATGCCTTGTTGGGGCGGCTGGCTTCAGTTCAGTTAACACAAGGGTCTGATGAGTTTCGCTGGAATCTAACTGGGAATGGTATGTTCTCTGTGGATTCATTGTATAGAGCATTGTTACATTCTGATGTGCCAGTCGATAATAACAAAAAAAATTGGTGTATGAAGATCCCACTGAAATTAAAGATTTTTACGTGGTATCTTCGTAAAGGGGTAATCCTCACCAAAGATAACCTGGTCAAGCGTAACTGGAACGGGAGTACTAAGTGTGTGTTTTGTACACATGATGAGACTATCAAACACTTATTCTTCCAATGTAAAGTTGCACGCTCTATATGGTCAGCCATTCAGATAGCTTCTAACCTTTATCCACCACGCTCGGTTGCCAATATTTTTGGCAACTGGCTGCATGGTGTTGATAGTAAGGAAAGAACGATTATTAGAGTGGGAGCATTAGCCGTTATATGGTCGCTGTGGCTATGTAGAAATGACAAGGTTTTTAATGATAAAGATACATCTCTCTTGCAGGTACTTTACCGATGCACAGGTTTGCTCCGTTCGTGGTCCACATTACAACGTGTGGAAAATCGAGACCTTTTTATGGTGGCATCTGCACGACTGGAGCTCACGGCGAGGGATATTTTTATCCGACATGGGTGGCCTAGAGATCTTCGTTTAGGCCCTCCGTAGTCATAGGCGGTTTTGACTATTGTTTTGGCGCCTGTGTGCTTATTATGTATTTTCTTTTGAGCTATTTGGCTGTGTGCATCTTGTTATGCAGAGGCCGGGTATTGGCATACATTGTATCATTGATACATTGAAATGAAAATCCCTTTATCAAAAAAAAATTATGACATTACAAAAACATCCATGGCAGTTCTACCTTTAGAGATGCTAAAAAAGAGGTGAAATTTTTGTATAAACATAAGTTGGAGCGTTCGATCTTAAATTTATTAAAATCCTTCATAAATCGTTGCATCAACATATTTGTTTCGTGACGTCCACTTAGCCAAGCTCGGCAGATGGAAATAAGAATATTTCCTCCTACTTCCCAAGAGTTTAGAATGATTTTGTAGCCGAAGAATGCATGAAACACTGGTCGTGTGGTGACAGTAGTAGTAGGCTGATACCATTAGATCCACCGGAGTGGCTAAGCAGGTTTCAACACAGAGAACTGCATTCAGATTTCCATTCTAGTTTCTTAGCAATCATCAGCTAGCTAGATCGGAGTATCCCAATTCCCAATGACAAAGTCAACAATTCCAATTCAAAATCTCAATATGAATTGAACATGGCAACAATTTTCAAAAATTTATGCATTGCTCCAAAGACGATAAGTACTACTAATTCACACAGAATTATGTCTTATCGGTGAAAAGAGTTAAGAACTATTCAAATCCCTATACCAACGATGATGGTTTAGGCCAACGGCTGCGGTGAACACCCAGCCGTGGGTGAGTAGGATGCCGCTTGTGTCGACCTCGACGGCGACACTCACAAGCACCATACTGTGCAGCTTCCAGGTCTTGTACTCTTGTCAGACTTCTCGGCGGCCTCCTCTGTGCTGCCTCACCGGCGGAGGCAGCCTAATATATTGCATTTTAGAATCCAATATGTCAATAATTTTACCAGCAATGGCACCTTCAACTGAATTATTTGACAATATATCGTTATTAGCTGTGAATGACAGAAAATTAAGATTTCTCAAAACCATGCCATCTGCTTCCCCTAATTTTTTTGTGATGTCATTGCGTGTTAGGCAGTAGGCCACCGGTGTGGCTAATTTAAGACAATGCAACTAAATTAGCTACTCACAAAGATGACTACGAAGACATTTCCCACTACAGTTTGTCTGAAGATTAACGGGATTCCAACATGTAAAGTTTATAAAATTTGGCATTATTTTCATGTCTTTTACCTGGGTTTTTGGCACTGACGAGGGTGGGGTGACTCCTATTGAAGTTCTTCCTCATCGTCGCAGAGGAAATCATCGGCGCAGTTGGTCAGGCGGCATCACGGCACGGGTGCCTGCAAGCACCCAGCGGAGGACCGGCGAGGAGTGCAGTGGCATCTCTATGAGGTGGTGGCACAGGGCTCACAGGGGCCGACTGCCGCCTACCGTGGCAGGCACCTCCGGCGGGTGATGACCCACAAGTGTAGGGGATCGCAACAGTCTTTGCGGATAGTTTGACCCTAATTTATTGATTCTACACAAGGGGAGTCAAAGAATATTTATAAGCCTTAGCAGTTGAGTTGTCAATTCAATCACACCTGAAAAGTATTTCTCTCGAAGCAATTTATCAGTAGTAACAGTGATTTGATGGCAGCAGTAGAATAGTAACAGCAGTAGTAAAATAAAGACAGCAATGATAACGGTAAAAGTAATGATTGTAAACATCGGGATAAAAACACCGTAGGCATAAGGACAGATAGACGGGCGTTGCATGAATAAGATAGCTCATGAAATGAACATAACTAGGCACGAAGCAAATAAATATATAAATAGCATCCAAGTATCAAACAGTCATAGGCATGTATTCCTAATTTAGCCGTACGTGCTTGCAATAAGAACTTGCACGGCATCTTTTGTCCTGCCATCCGGTTTCAGCCGGGCCAATTAAGGAACAAATGGCAATTAAGGTGTTCCTTTTAATAGAACACCGGATCAAAGCATTAACACACCATGAATACATGTAACCCTCGAGTTGCCAACCATTCCCATCGATGTCCCCGTTTCTGTCACTCGGGGTCTCCGGTTCCGGTTGACAACAAGTGCATACAACTAGTAGATAGGATCCAACAACAATTATACTCATGCAACATAAGTGTTCAGATCTGAAAACATGGCACCCGGGGCCCAAAGTGACAAGAATTAAGCATAACTAGTTGCACTAACGATGATAACAAAATAGAGGATAT
>QRDG01001855.1:408537-546180 GCA_012064385.1 Puccinellia tenuiflora
TTTGAGAGATGCATGCTTTCGTCAACGATTTCACAACAGAGAGGCTATCTAGTCCCTCATAACAAGCAAGGCTTTTAGACTTGTGAGAGCAGCTACTTCTTTAGAGGAGCGAGTACGCTCCTCTTTCTCCTTGGTTTCACCACTATCCAATGTTGAGCTGATTTCTCAGATTTTGCATTGCGCGGAGGAGAATGGTGAGTTATATTTATATTTGCTTAAGCTGCTCTCAGGTTGATTCAAGTGAAGACGTAATCCATCAACACCGGGTGAAAATGGGGAAATGACCTTGCTTGTCACAAGTTATATCTAGCCCTCTACTGCTTCCTCATGAGCTAAAAACAGAGACATAAAAAGAAGCATTTTTTGAATGATTTAAAGGTAGCACATGACAAATTTACTTGGAATGGCGGTGAAATACCATATGTAGGAAGATATAGTGGACTCAAATGGAATACTTTGGCTTAAGGAAAATAGATGCACGGATGGACAATTACACCCAGTGCAAATGGAGGCTAGCAAAAGACTCGGGAGCGACCGATCAAGAGCACTACTGTCATAATCATGCTTTGCGACAAAATCAATCAATGAATAAAGCATAAGAGTGATACTACAATTCTAAGCACAATAAACCGTCAAGGCTTAAAAGACTTTATTTTTAGTCTTTTACATGTGTGAACATGTGCCAAGTCAATCCAAATAAATCTTTGGAGGAGGATCTCACTTTACCATACCATATTATAAACAATGCAAAACATGCTCACGTCTACATGACAAATTATCCACTCTTAACAAGTTGAGGCTAAGCATAGGAATCCATATAAACTAAGTAATATCATCTACGCAACATTCTACCATAGCAAACTAAAACATGAGCATGAGGATAAGCATCTGTACAAAAATGAAAACAAATAGAGTTCATACCGAATTTCCTTATCAAATCCGCGTCGCCAAATATCATCATTATTGCATAGACGCTTGCACAACCGAAAGATATGGAAATAATAAAAATGTGCAAGTGTCGTCACAAACACGGGTTGAATTCTGAAACAACTACAAAACGAAGAAGACGAGAAAATATTTTTGTGTTTTTCAGATAGCGAAAGGAAAGCGCAGAAATAGAAGAGAAATCTTTTTGTTGTTTTCAATTGAGCGGCTAAAAACGAAGTAGAAAACAAACGAAAAAAGAAACAAAAGAAAATATTTTGGGTCTTTTTGATTATGAGAAAGAAGAGGCAAACAAATAAGAAATCTTTTTGGGGTTTTGATTAACAAACAAAAAGAACAACTAAGGCGACTGAGCAAATTGAAAAGAGCGAAAAAGAAAGCAAAAAGAAAACTAATGAATATACAAAGGAATAACGAAGACACCGACATATGATAATTGAGTGAACGAAATAAAAAGATGTCGGTGAGAAATACGTACTCCCCCAAGCTTAGGCTTTTGGCCTAAGTGGGATCCATCTACCACGGCGGCGGCACGCCCCAGTTGGCGCCCGTCTGTGGCTGCCACTGCATATCCTGCGGCTCCTCCTCTGGCTCCTCCTCAGGGGCTAGTGATGCGAGGTACTCATCCAGCACCTCCTCAGGAAACGAGTATCCGTCCCTAGCAGCAGAGTTAAACAAAATAGGAGCAGGCAATCTCACAAAGCGAGGGTTATCCAAATCAAAACCAAATAACAATCTATACTGCAAGTTCTCCAAAGTGGAATCATAAGTGACATAGTGGTGATTTTTCATTGCAGCAAGATTAAGCCTAATAAAATCCAACTCTAGATCATCCTCTCTAGGAGGAAGCATGGCAGTAGCAAGCATGATTGAAGCAATAATGCCTCCATAAATAGGCCCTCTAACCTTGTTAGTGCTAAGACGACGAGCGATAAGAGCGCCAACGTTATAAGTTTCATCACAATTAATTGCGGCGGCAAGAATAGCAAGATCAAGACTAGTCATGTTACTCGTGTTATCCCGGGGAAGGATACAACGAGCAATGACATAGCCCAAATAGCTCACAGCTGGAAACTAAATGCTCCCAAATTTTGCACGCGTAGAGTCTCTCCAATCATCATGACAGATTCCGGCATAGAGCTCCTTGAGGTACTGGGGCTGCGTGTTCATCTTGCCTGTGAGCCCCGAGTTCCTTACTCCTAAAGCGCTGCAAAACTCAGACAAAAGCATTCTACAAGGTCGCTCATATAGCATGAACTCCACACTAGGGTGATATGGATCATCACTGAAATTAAAGCTTTGCACAAAGATGTTAGTGAGCTTAATATATTGGGGCCTCTCCACTAATACAATATTTGTCAACGATGCATTAGTGACAAGACTAGTAAATTCATTGCGTATACCTGCAGCTTGTAGAAATTCATAACATGGGTATACCGATGAACGCACATCCGCCTCTCGAGCAAGCACAATAACACCAAGTGGCTCCAAATATTCATTATACGAAGGCCTCATTGGTGCATTAGAACTTGACCCTCTCGTTTCTCGACAAGAAGAGGGCTCCTTCTTCTTAAAGATCCCACCTAAATTGAACTTAGGCATGTTCTTCTTTTTCTGAAATTTTTCAACAATCCTCACAAAACTTGAAAATAAAATATAGGAAGTGCATTGGACTATCCTATAACTCAATATCAACTAGTGCATGCATCAAATCCATCTAACAAACTACAAATCAAGCATGCAAGTCCATATTCAAAGTCATAAACAACAGCAAAATACTCAACTTATGCAAAACCATTCAAGATTCTAATTGGAGGAGTGAAGTAGTCACATACCGGAGAGGATTTGCTCCAATTTTCAGCAAAAATAATGGGCTGAACAAAGAGATCGAAAATCCCAGCACACAAGAGCAAAAACTCGGGTTTGAGCAATGGGGGAGTGATTTTGAGCGAGAGAGAGGGAGTGTGTGGGAGGCAGCTCACCTGGTGGGGCCCTCCAGGGGGCACAGGCGGCCCTTGGCCGCGGCCAAGGCCTCACCCGTGGGTGGGACCCGCATCTGCCCCTGGGGTGTCCCCCAGGGCTGCCCCAAGCACTCCTGTGTCTCTTTAAAAATAATAAAATTCATGTAATTTTTCGAAAATTGTTACAGAAGAACTTAAATGAGATCAAAATAAACTAATAAAATAGGATAATTGTAATTAAAAAAAACAAACTAAGCAAGAAATAAAAATTACAGAAAAACTAAAGATGAGCAAAAGAAGAATATTTAATGAATCTTGATATCTTTATGTTGCTAAAGTTGGTTTGTTAGCAAGGTTGATCAAGTCTTGCTACCACACCAAATTTATTTGACATAAATTATTCAATATTCAACAGACAATCAAGTTACCTCGTATTGAATAGGAATCGTCCCAATCATGAGAGTTTTATATTTTTTGAATGTGTATGAATAGGACAATTAATAGTTCCAATCTTGATGGATTCAATATTCTCAATGGAGTTCAAACCAATTTTGGTATTGATCTTCTTTGGAAAGTACATCGTGTGTTCTTTATCATCAACGTTAAAAGTAACTTTTCCTTTATTGCAATCAATAACAGCCCCTGCAGTATTAAGAAAAGGTCTCCCAAGAATAATAGACATATTATCATCTTCGGGCATTTCCAATACCACGAAGTTAGTTAGGATTAAACAATTAGCAGCTTTAACAGTAACATCCTCACAGATTCCGATGGGCACAACAGTGGACTTATCAGCCATTTGAAGGGAAATATCAGTAGGAATAAGCTTACTAATAAAAGTCTCTTATAAAGAGAAAATGGCATAACACTAACTCCTGCACCAAGATCACATAAAGCAGTTCTAACATAATTATTTTTAATGGAGCAAGGAATAGTAGGTATACCTGGATCACCAAGCTTTTTAGGAATCTTGCCTTGGAAAGAGTAATTAGCAAGCATAGTGGAGATTTCTTCATTAGGGATCTTTCTTTTATTAGTAACAATGTCTTTCATATATTTTGAATAGGGAGGCAACTTAATAGCATCTGTCAAAGGAATTTGCAAAAAGAGGGGCTTCATCCATTCACAGAATTTATTATAGTGTTCTTCTTCCTTAGCCTTTTGAGATTTAGCTGGAAAAGGCATGGGTTTTTGCACCATGGCTTTCTCTCTTTACCATGTTTTTTAGCGACAGGGAGGTGCAGTCTCCTCCTCCTATTCTTCAGGTTCATTAGTATCGTTATCATGCTCATTACCACTTTTAGTTTCAGCATCTGAATTAGAGACAGCATTAGGATTATTACTTATAGGTTCTTTATCAAGTTCAATATTACTAGCTTCTCCTAATTCTTTATGTTTCCTTTTCTTTTTAGGGGAACTAGTAATATTATTTTCAACCAGTTGAGATTCTTGTTCAATTCTTTTAGGATGTCCCTCAGGATAAAGAGGATCTTGAGTAGAGATACCTCCTCTAGTTAAAACACCACAAGTTTGTTTATTACTTTTAGGAATTCCAGCAAGCAAGTCTTTTTGCACTTTAGTAATTTGTTCAAGTTGAGTTCGGACCATATGAAAATGCTTAACAGGACCTTTGACATCATTAGCAGTTTTCTCCAAGACAGCATGCAAATTTTTAATAACCAGGGTGTTATCATTTAATTATTCTTGAATTTGCATATTAAAATGAGTTTGTTTAACAATAAAGTTATCAAATTCATCCAAACACTAACTTGGAGGCTTACTATAAGGAATATCATTAACAGTAAAATTATGAAGAGAGTGTACCTCTACCATAGGTGGGTGAGTGGTAGGATCACATAAAGTTTCAATTGGAGGTAAATTCTTCACATCTTCAGCTCTAATACCTTTTTCCTTAATAGATATTTTGGCGTCTTGCATATCTTCTGGGTTTAGGAAGAGCACTCCCCTTTTCTTCAGAGTTGGTAATGGAGGAGGTTCAGAATGCTCCATTCATCATGATTTTTGGCAATCTTAGCCATTAGTTCTTCAGATTCATCTACAGTCCTTTTCCTAGAAAACACAACCAGCACAACTATCTAGGTATGTCCTAGATTCAACAGTTAGTCCATTATAAAATATATCAAGGAGTTCATTCTTCAGAATATCATGCCCTGGCCGAGCCCTGAGTAATGATCCGAATCTCCCCCAAGCTTTAGGGAGATGCTCATCCTCCATTTGTCTGAAATTGAAAATTCTCTGCAAAGCCTCATGCTGCATGTGAGCGGGAAAATATTTTGCAAAGAAAACATCAAGCAATTCATGAGGACTTTTTATGGATCCATAAGGTAAACCATTATACCACACTTTGGCATCATCTTTTAATGAGAAGTTTCGAGTCAAATGATGTAGATATGATCATCCTCGTGCCATATTTTGTGATAATGTATCCATATTTGACACATAGGTGTGTCTTGTTATGACAAACAATGTTGCAGAACTAATTTTTTTCAAATTACGTTTATAAATATCATTTTTTATTTTTTTATTGTCAAAAATGACATTTTTGTGAAGGAAGTACGACAAATATGGTACAAAATGGCACATATACAATTTTCACACAAAGTAGGCCATATTTTATTGATAATCCAAAAATATTAGTAATTTTCTCGGTTTCTACCTCATTTCGCCTATTTAAATGACTTTATGCCTATTTTTCAAAAGTAATTCAATTTTGAACTACAAGTGTGTGATAGTTTGCTCTGAAAATTTTACAAAAATCATTTTAAGGTACACCAGTAGTGGTTGTATCATATAACCATCGATAGTTTTCAAAAATGAGACCCCTTTGGATGAACAGGCACGACGACTATTTTGACCGTTTTTTGAAAAAAATAAAAGAAAGTGAAAAAAATACTCAATAAATTAAATCCTTTGGCATGGACTCCTTTTATGTGTACTAGTTGCTAGGAAAAATGATAAACCTGAGTTTTGACAAAGTTACCAAAAAACTTCTTCACAAAAAGGTCAATCATCTATAAACATGTATAAGTTTCGAGGTAAATGACGTAGATATGATCATCCTCGTGCCATAGTTTGTGATAATGTGTCCATATTTGACACATAGGTGTGTCTTGTTATGACAAACAATGTTGCAGAACTAATTTTTTTCAAATACGTTTATAAATATCATATTTCATTTTTTTAATTGTCAAAAACGACATTTTTTGTGAAGCAAGTACGACAAATATGGTGCAAAATGGCACATATACAATTTTCTCACAAAGTAAGCCATATTTTATCGATAATCCAAAAATATTAGTAATTTTCTCGGTTTCTACCTCATTTCGCCTATTTAAATGACTTTATGCCTATTTTTCAAAAGTAATTCAATTTTGAACTACAAGTGTGTGATAGTTTGCTCTGAAAATTTTACAAAAATCATTTTAAGGTACACCAGTAGTGGTTGTATCATAGAACCATCGATAGTTTTCAAAAATGAGACCCCTTTGGATGAACAGGCACGACGACTATTTTTGACCGTTTTTTGAACAAAATACTCAATAAATTAAATCCTTTGGCATGGACACCATTTATGAGTACTAGTTGCTAGGAAAAATTATGAACCTGAGTTTTGACAAAGTTACCAAAAACTTCTTCACAAAAAGGTCAATCATCTATAAACATGTATAAGTTTCGAGTCAAATGACGTAGATATGATCATCCTCATGCCATAGTTTGTGATAATGTGCCCATATTTGACACATAAGTGTGTCTAGGTATGTCAAACATTATTGCCAAAAACTATTGTTTAAAATATTTTTATAAATATCATTTTTTTTTCATTTTTTAAGTGTCAAAATGGACTTTTTTTAATAAGCCAGTACCAAAAATATGTTGCAAAAAGTCATATACATGATGAAAAAGATGATATGGATGTCATATTTGGATTCCTCTCATTTTTCTAATCGATTTAGACATTTTATTTGTTAAATTTCGATTTACGGATTTAAAGATATTAATTATTCCATATTAAGTAAAAAGGAGAAAATAAAGTAAAATAAATTTTATTGTTATTTATTCAAAAAATATTATTACATAATCATTGTTACTTATTCAAATAAATTTTCAAAATTTAAATAATAAAAAGTGTAACATCATGACCCATGGGTTAATATGGTTGATAGGATAATAATATCAGTAAGTTCTAACATCTCATCCGGAAGCTAATTTGGAAGGAACTCAAAAGTTAAGCGTGCTTGGGCTGGAGCAATCTGAGGATGGATGACCGAACGGGAAGTTTGACTAAGGTAAGTACTTTGACCTGAGATTAAGATTAAGTGTGTGGCTATGTGGGAAATTCGAAATTTGAAAAAAAAAGTTGGAAAATTCGAAATTTGAAAAAAAAAACTTGGAACAAATAAGTTGAAAAAAAAATATTTTTTAATTTTTTTTGGAAAAAATAATTTTGGAAAACAAATGCCGACGGAATCTATGCCGACGGTCTTTTCTCTACGCCGACGGCAAAGGCTCTATGCCTACGAGACAATACACCGACGACCATATGCCGACGGCCGCGTCGGCACAAGCTATGCCGACGGCAAATTGGCCTGTGCCGACGGCAAAAGGCCGTCGGCATAGCCGTCCATTACTGTAGTGAATGTTGAGATACCAACCTGTTTCTTTATTTCATTTTATTTAATGATGAATGTAGCAGCAAGAAGCAGTACCCCCACATGACGCTAGTATTAATTTCTTGAATCGTGTACCAGTATGTGTGTGTTATCATGTGAAATGTTAAATATTTGTGTTCGAAGCAAGCAAGCAAGCAGTGTTTAGCTAGTTTGCTACTTGTTGGCACGTGGCAGCACCTTCCATTCTTTGATCTGGTTTAGTGCACTCTTAGTCTATTCATCATCCAGAATTTCTTATTTCGCATTCTTACAAACTAGATGAAACATGTCATCACATCGATCCTATCAACTACTGTCTGTGACTGATTTAATTGTATGGCAGGTGCGTATCCCGTTGAATGTACTAGATAGCCATTGGCTTGTACTAACTTTAAATTTCGACAAGGAAGAGATTCAGGTCCTGAACTCCAGCCAAGCATATCGTGATGAGGCTAAGGAAACTGCCCTGGTGAGCGTGATCTTCATGCCTCTTAGCATGCAACTTAAAATTTCAAGGTACTAACACACCCTATGTATTACTCGTCGTACACCAGGTGAAGTCCATTCAGTTGTTGATCAACGAAGCAGTCGATACCAGCTCGGTAACAATGGCTAAGCCGATCAACATTACTGAAGTGGAAAATCGTAAACTACACAAACATACCACAACAGAAGGACAGGTACGTACTGGCTCCCTAAATTATTACTGGACTACACAAGATTTCTGAAATTCAACTTTACTAGCCATTCTTGCGGGGCGTACACACTGAAGTACATGCTGTCATGGGATGGGGAGGAGATGACCGAGCATTTCACACAGGTCAGTGAAACACTAATAATTTCCATTTGTACTCATTAGTTTTCTATGCCTTGGACGTATGCTAACATATTTGTCGGTACCAAATTTAGGCACAAATAGATATTTTTAGCATCAAAGTATGTTCAAGGCTGATGCGTTCTGATTGCAACCAGATTCGAAAAGAATCCTACACAAATCCTATAACGGTTAGTGCTACAGAACTCACCTACTTTCTACCTTTGACGATTGCAACTAAAGCACTGCTTTCTCCTGTACAGAAGGAGGAGTACGAAGCCAGCATTGCGCACCAACACAATGGTGGAAAAGATGACATCATTGAAATCAGCAACCCCGATGTTCCCAACATACCCGCTGATGAACATAAAAAAACCGTGCGGAAACGTGGACGCCCGAGAAAGATTAAGACTACTGAAACTACAGTCAAACAACAATTTTCCACTGAGCATATGGCTGCAATTATAGAGGGCCCACGCAAACGCACCAAATCACACCTGAAGATGGACCCATACAAGTCGCCTTGAAGTCTACAGGGTGGCAGTTCAAGGGCTGTTCGACATGAATGATCTTCAGTTTACGACAACATTTATTATGTTCCCTTGTTTTTGCATATTATTTGTACGCTTCTACTTTTAAGCAACTGTTCTAGGTCACCAATTCGTTGTGACCGTGCTACAGGTTTAACACTTTATTGTTACCATGATGACGACTATACAAGTAATGCTTTAGTTCATGTTGAAATTCAATTGGTACAGGACTAACGAGATGGTACATACATAAACTGTAAAGCAGACATACCAGTTTTCTTTTGTTCATCTAATCTCAAGGTTGAGAGCTTTGAACAATTAATTGGCTTGCACAGCCCAATATCTGACAGCTTCATGTGACAATTCTTGTCTACAAGGATATTATCCAGCTTAATATCTCTGCATATGATAGCAAACCATATCTATAAAACAAATCAGAAAGATGGTACAAGTAGAATTGTCTATATGCCTTTAAAATCAAAGATTTGTAACCTGTGGATGTAGTTGTGCTTATGAATGGATTCAATAGCCAGGTTCAGTTAAGGTACTCCAATAAGGTAAAGATACTCCGCATCTTGGAAAGAATGGTAAAGCTTCACAATGCAGTGACTAGCAACTTCATCCAATAAGTTTCTTTCAGCTCTTACATGCTGCACCTAACAGAGATGTAACGGAACTTGAAAATCCAACAAAATAGCGAATACAAATATACTTTCAACTGACAAAACATAAAGGCTTCACTAGTGAAAACAATGACAGGCAAGCTGAGAGGATTCAGACAGTGGAAACGACCAGTACATCACATAGGTATCACGTTGGATGATCGGGTCGCTAAGCTAACCTTGGAGCGATGCGAGAGCACCGAGGTGATCGTGCTCACCACCTTCATTCTGGGGAGTGTGTGAGCGGTGGCGCCCTATGGCGGCCCCCCTGTTCTCGTCCGAGCCGGTGTTGATGGTCTTGGAGGGCTCAACAACCTTCTTGGCATCCAGCTTCAGGGCGGCATGAGGAGTATTATGCATACCATCACACTAATTTGGAATCAACAAACTGAAAGGGGTACACAAGAACAACAAGAGGGGAAAAGCGCACATGTCCTTTACCTACTTCTTCAACAGCTGGGCGCCCAAGCTCCTGGTGATCGGGCGATTGATCCCTCCTGTAGCTAGATGACCGAACGGCGCCTCCATGGTTCCCCACTGCCGATGCCCCAAATGCTAGACGCACAAGACCCTTCCTTGCCAAGGTACGGTGGTCGCCTCCGTGGTTCCGCCCTGCTCCTTCCTCGCGTAGCCCGGATGCCGGATCCATGTCGCCGCCACGAAATCCACACGGGACACAACCGCATCGATTCGGCCGCCTCCCTGTTGAGCTGGCACCACCCAGGTTCCCCGAATCGATCCTGGGGAGAGTCGAAGCCCCCGACCCGGCCGCTTCCGCCCACTTCCGCCGCTGCTTGCCCATGGGACACGCTCCCGGAGCACCTCCAGGAGCGGATCCTCTCCCTCCTTCCGCTCACCGTGCTCTTCCCCGTCGCTGCCGTCTCTCGGGCACTCCGACGCATCCTCCTCTCTCAGGCCTTCCACGCCCTTCTCTCCGACCACCGCCTCGACGCCTTCTTCCTCCTCTCTCCGCGCCTCACCTTCCACCCACTCTGCCGCCGCCTCCTCCAGGTGCCCCTGCTCGATCCATCTTCCCCTCCCCTCGTCTCCTGCGCCTCCCCCTCTGGCGGCAAGGCCCGTCTCCTTCCTCCCCTACAGCCAGCGGCCAACGCCGTGGTGGCATCTGCTGGCGTGAAGGATCTGCTCGACCTCGCGGCCGTCGGCGGCGATTGGGTGCGGCGGTGAGAGGAGAATGGAAGGAAGAGAGTGAGAGAGAGAGGTGGACAGCCTGGGCTAATTTTAGCCTAAAAAATTAAAATAAAGAGGTATCGGTCCCACATAATTTTGGTTCCAGCCCCACATAATCTCGGTACCGGTCCTACGCAATTTTGGTTCCGTCCCCACACTTTTGGTTCCGTCAGGTTCCGTCGGTCTGGTTCCGTCCATTTTAACACCGTTAGATCGAACTAATGGACGGTCTAAAAAATTGCCAACCACTATAAAACTTGTATTCTAGAATACGTCACAGTTTTGCGTTTTGCTCTATAAGCTGGGGTATATTGCATTTTTGAACAAATTTACAGAATTCATGGTTCTGACAAAGCATGCTCTTCCCTTCACTCATTATGTATGTATTCCAAAAATAATTTAATGTCATGATATCACAACTGTAGCATGTGTATAGTTTTCTAGTCATTTCAGATGTAAGCATGTCCTACAGAATTGTAAGATACGTAAATTTCATGTATTACAAAGTAGGAATCCATAGACATAAGGGGAAGGAATGCGTCATATATCTACCATTGGTCCTTCAAATCTGCTTCTTCCTGTTGGTAGCTGATGTAAAACCTGTAACACGAAGTCATATTTGAATACGAAAGAAGAAAACCAAACAATTATACTCTTAAACAGGCTGATACTCACAGAAGATTCACCAACAGCAATATCATAGCCGGATTCTTGTATTTTATGCACCAATGCTTCTATCTGGTCAGCTGATAGCCACCGAAGGCAATATGCTTTGGTAAAAACCCAACTTGTGGTATCTACAACCAATGAACGTATTACCTGTCAACCATGGTCACATGACATCCCTAATACTGTCTATCTGCAAAGTATTGCCATTAAGAGAAATAAAAAATGAACTCATGGTCAAATGCTGTAGCTATTGTAGAACAGTGGAATTTGTTTACTTAACTTTAAGGTTATGCTATTGGCTCCCAGTTTAACCTAACTGAACATTTTTCATATGTATAAGAGTTTCAGAGTATACCAATTAGAATCAAATTGGCTCTTGAAGGCCACATCCTAAGCTCCAGAAAGTATCGTCTCTCATCATCTTTTGAGTCTTCATCTGATTCCTCGTTTGTAGATCCATTCGTCCCTGATCCATCATCCTTCACCTCTGATTGCCCAACTTTTCCGTCCTGATCCTGCCACATCCTACGTCCCAGTGAACAGGGCATGCCATCATCGGAGTAGTGGTCTGTTTCTTCATTCGATCTATTCGTTGAGTCTTCATCTGATTCCTCATCTGTGGATCCATTCATCCCTGATTCATCATCGCTCACTTCTGATTGTGCAACTCTTCCGTCTTGATCCAGCCACATCCTACGTCCCAGTGAGCAGGGCATGCCATCATCAGAGTAGTGGTCTGTTTCTTCATTCGATCTATTCGTTGAGTCTTCATCTGATTCCTCATCTGTGGATCCATTCATCCCTGATTCATCATCGCTCACTTCTGATTGTGCAACTCTTCCGTCTTGATCCAGCCACATCCTACGTCCCAGTGAGCAGGGCTTGCCATCATCAGAATAGCCGTCTGCTTCTTTATTCGACCTATTATTTGATTCTTCATCCTGGCAGGACTCATCGCTCTCCGGCAGATCCTCCCACTAGTAGGAAAAGGGCTATAGCCGCCAGCCATTCNCTCGTGCGCCAGCGGCTTCCTCAGCGCGGGCACCTCGGGCTTCTCGTCTTCTGCTCGGCCGCTGGCCGGGCCGGCAACAGACAGCAGCCGCGCGCCTCCTCCTCGCGTCCATCTCCAGGACGCCTCATCGACGAACTCGTCGTCGCCGGTGCGGGAGCCCACCGGAGGGATGTCGAGGTCGCTGCAGCAGGTCCAGGTTGGCCTCATCCCGTGCGCTCCGCCTCCCAGCCTCCTCCCGTGCGCGCCGTCCGCGAGAAGGGGGGAGGGAGCTGCCAATTGGGTATTTGGGATGGAAGCGTACCAGATCGAGCACCTTGAAGACGGCCCTGTCGTACCTGGCCTTGGCCTCCTCCGCGAGCGCCTGCGAGAGGCAACGAGCTTTATTTAGGTGTTTCTGCACGACGAGACAGAGGAGCGAGCAAGCAAACAGGCAGCAACAGTGGCTGAGAGAGCAGAGCAGCGTACCTTGGCGAATCCCTCGGCGGTGCCGGTCTGCGTGCCGAAGAAGAGCGCGACCTTGACGGCCTGGGGTGAGGCGGAGGAGCGGCGGACGAGGAGGGCGACGCCGCAGCCGACGAGCACGGCGAGGGAGGTGGCGAGCAGCGCGAGGAGGCGGCGGTGGTCGGCCGTGCCCACCGCCGCGCGTTCGCCGGCGAGCTCGACCACGCGCAGAGAGGACATGTGCAGAGAGGACACGCGCAGAGAGGAACAGGCGGACACGGTTTCCTAATCGCACAGTTGCGCACCTATTCCGCAAAGAAATCCAGCCGCGCGAGTAGTAGGTAGGTAGGAGACGGACACGGCCGGCCATGTCAGCTATCCACGCGCTGCAAACTGTTTGGAAGAAAGAGAAAGAAGAGAAAGCTGTGTGGATAGAGAGATGTCTGGTTGGTGAGGCAAATAAAATATCTGAGGTAGAATATAGTACAGGGTGATAGTGAGGTAGTGTACGCCACGTGAGCTATCCACGAGACTATCAAATACCCCGGCGGTTTGGGTTTGAACCGCCGGCGGTAACTGCTGTTATCCCCGGCGGTTTGGGTTTGAACCGCCGGCGGTAATTTTAGGCCCAGCCGGGGGGCCGTGGCCCAACTTACCCCCGGCGGCCCGTATACTGTCCCGCCGGCGCTAAGTCTGTTACCCCCGGCGGTTCTGGGCCAAACCGCCGGCGCTAAAAGCTGCTCTGCCCATCTGGGATTACCCCCGGCGAAAAAAAGTATAAACCGCCGGCGATAAGGCGTGCGGCTATAAGCCTTTTCCTAGTAGTGATTGAACTCGCTGCTAACAGATCAAATTAAATCGCTTTTTACCTTGCATAGAACTGCATCCGCCATGAATAAACCATCACGATTCACGAAGCCTTGTTTCCCATCTAACTGGAATTTTTTTTTTAAATAATACACGAAAATTACTTAATTCCGGAAATGTTGCGCACATTTTATTTTTTTCAAAAATAGAATCCAGTCGGCTTTGGCAAGACCGACTGGAGCCTGTCGTCGTTGGCGAGGACGACTACGATCCTGTCGTCTTTGCTGAGGACGAGGACGGTCCTGTCGTCTTTGCTGAGGACGAGTACGTCACGAGTACGTCCTGTGTTCGTGCATGGCATGCATGCCGACGGCGTCGACCGACGCGGGAGCCAATCGTCTTCGGCGAGGACGACAAGGTGGGCCTAGTCGGCATCGCCGATGCCGACTAGTACGAGCACCAACCCTCCCCTCTCTTCCTCTCTTTCTCTCTTTCCCCTCTCTCTCTTTCCTCTCACTTGCGCTGCCTTCTTCGTGTTCTTCATTTCCTCTCTCTACTCTCCACAAAAACCGAATTAAACTACCGATTTAGACCAACAATCTTCACGTTTGTCAGCATTAATCGGTAGTAGAAGGTTGAGGGAAGCTAGGGGAGCTCCGATCTCCTAATGGGATAGCTCGTGGTGGTGGTGGTGGTGATGGTTGGCGGGTGGTGGTGGTGATGGAGGGCTGCGGGTGGTGGTGCTGATTCAGGGCTGCGTGGTGGTGCTGCTCGTGGAGGTGCGCCGTTGATTCGAGACCGCCGGACGCCGTCGCCTCTCACGCTTCAAGGGTATAATTCGCCTCTCACGCTCGTGGAGGTGCTACATTTTTTGAATGTATTTAAATGTGTTGTTAAAAAATAGTTTGTGACGGTAGTAAATATTGTCAGTGCAGATGTCTGATTTAGTGAAGATCAGGTTTTTCTATGGTCCTGGTAGAGTCCAAATGTGTGATACGGGAGCTGATCTGAGTGATTTTCAGTATATAGATGTGGACCTGCCAGCTCCTCAAACATGGTCGTTAAGTCAGGTAAAAGATTGGTTGGCGGGAAGTTTAGGGCTTGATAGTCAGACACAGACCGTCAGTGTTCATGCTTGGTGGAGCCATTCAAGGACGAATATTTACTTCGTTTTGAGACCACTAGAGTGTGATTCTGATTGGGTGCGATGGTTAAAAGGCTGCGGAAAAAGGAATTGCTCTCCCTGTGCCCTAGTTCTTCCCGCCTTGAACGAGGTCACTGCCCCTGAGGAGGAATTTAATGCCCATGAAGGTGAGGGTGCTTATGATCCTAGTCAGGGAAGTGAAGAGATTAACATTTCTATGTCAAATTATGGGTCTGATTTTGGTGGTGGTGGTTACGAGTCGGGGCAGAGCAGTCAAGTACAAGGAGGGGACACTGAGGTATATGACAGTGCGGAGGCGGATGGCGACGAGGTAGACGGGCACATGCAGAACGAGATGGAACATGAAGATGCAGATGGCTATAGTGGTGAAGACGATGATTCCGATGAGTCAGACGGGGAAGATAACGCATATGAGGCACCTAATCCTGCAGCATGGAATCAGGATCACTCTACAGCGATGACCATAAACGATGGTCATGATTCGGCATGGGAATATCATGAGAATAACATTGCGAAGGGTGCTTTGTATACTGACAAGCAAGCTTTGAGGGATGCAGTCGTTAAATGGGCATTGTCGACTCACAGGGTTATGAGAACAACCGTGTCGAATCAAAAATATTTGACAATGGAATGCGAGACAATAACTTGTCCCGGCCGGGTGCATGGACATCTCCCAAAGAATGGCTATAGTTGGAGGATAAGTGACTTCGTACCTCACTCGTGTGAAATTGATAATATCCCCGAAGAGCACCGTAACCTTTCTTCCACGCTTATAGCTCGGTTGCTGTACAGGGAGATAGTGTCCTGCGCTGCGATGGAAGTCAGTGCCCTCCAAACAAAAGTGGCTGTCAGATTTAAGTATGAAATATCTTATGGCAAGGCTTGGAGGGCTAAGCATACGGCGCTTGAAAACAGATTTGGTTCATATTTGGACGCATATGACTCTGTTATCCGGCTGTTGCATACTCTGCAGAACCGGAATCCAGGCACCTATGTAGATATCCAAGATATGTTCAGGCCAGAGTTCCCAACTGTGAGGGTGCAGCATCGAGTGTTTTTCTCATTCGCCGTATGTATCGAGGCTTTCAGACACTGTCGTCCGGTGATATGTGTAGATGGCACCTTTCTCACAGGCAAGTATAGGGGACAGATCCTTACCGCAATTGGTCAAGACGGTAACAATATGGTTGTGCCCCTCGCATTTGCTTTTGTGGAGAGCGAGAACATTGACAGTTGGACTTGGTTCTTCAGGCAACTGAAAATAGCAGTTGTGAAGGATAAGCCGAACGTGTGCATCCTTCATGACAGGCATGCAGGTATACTCAACGCGATAAAGACACTCACCAATCCTTCGTCTGAGGAACAGACTCCATGGCAGGACATGCAGAGCCGTTGGTGCATGCGCCATCTTGGTGCTAACTTCTACTCGCAGTTTAGAAATAAAGACCTGATGAACCTATTCAAGAAACTCTACAAGCAGAACCAACAATGGAAGTACAGGAAGATACGTGACAGACTTGATTTGTGCACGCAGAGACATGTTCGGGACAGGAAGAGGGCACGAGCAGCAGCTGTTGCTGCACATGCAGAAGCTGTTGCTGCACAGTTAGCTACAGGACCACCTGCCGAGGAGGATGAGCCTGTTGGTCTTTGCGACCTTCCGGGATTTGACCCGCCTGGAACTAGGAGAAGAAGTGGGAGGACAATTAAAACTTTCGAGCAGTGGATAGAGCATGAACCTTTGGAGAGGTGGTCTTTGTTGCACGACACACATGGAGCAAGATACGGTGTCATGACAACGAACCTGGCTGAATCATACAACTTTGTCCTCAGAGGAAACCGTGCGTTGCCACTTACAGCCATCGTGGAGGGTATTTTCTATGGCACCGTGAAATATTTCAGAGAAAGACGTGAAAGAGCTGTGAAGCATATGATGGACAACCCGACCTCGCCTTATTGTGAGAAGGTTACGAAATACATGAATGAGAAGCTGGAAAAATGTACCTCCCACAGTGTAACTGCCGTTGGGAATCAAGAAATGAGGTTTGAGGTCCGGTTAGCCCACAACAAGTTCGGATGTGCAAACGAAGTGAGGACGCATGAGGTGAAGATTGGTAATGAGGTTAGGCCTACTTGCGAGTGCACCTGCAACAAACCAAAATTGCTTCACCTTCCTTGCTCCCATGTCCTCGCTGCATGCAGGCAGTTACGGTTGAACGCAATCTCCTTCGTGTCTCCATATTATATGAAAGAGGCAGTTGTCAATACTTGGACAGGTGAGATGATGGGATTTCGATTAATGGGTAACTTCAACAGTGTAACCCCTGGTGAGAGGCGGTACATTCCAGCTCCTGAGCTTTTGCGTGATGGGGTAGGCAGACGACAGTGTCGTCGCATCAGGAATGATATGGATGAATCCGAAGCCGGAGGTCCGACAATGCAATGCCTTCAATGCAACAGATTTGGTCATAGGGACCCTGATTGTCCCACTTTTCCTGGAGAGAGACCTCCCGTGCGTGCGCGGGGTAACGGGCGTGGCCGAGGACGAAGAGCGAGAGGAAGAAACTAGGAACTATGTTTCAATTTGTAATAAGTGTGGAACTATGTTTGAATTTGTAATAAGTGTGGAACTTAGTTTGAAACATTCCACATTGCATAAATTAATTTAACATACAGCACTACACGTCCACGTTACGAAGTTCACTACTTGTAAACACTGCATAGAACAACTACTGGTACAAATATTACATGCAACTCAACGATAACTAATTCGAATCAACGACTTCACTTCCCTCTGCCACGTGCTCGTGTTGGAGGCATGAAGTCGTCATCACTATTTTCATCGACGACGGCCTTCGATGCACGAACAGTCTTCAACTTACGTCTAGAGTTAGCTCGTTTAGGAGGCATGAAATCATCATCACTATCATCTTGAACGGCTTTCTTCGATGATCCACCACTCTTCGCCTTTGATATAGCCCTCTTCACTGCTTCAGCGTGAAGGAGATTTCCAGGCCCATCAGGACATGCGCCAAAAAGCATTTCCATCCAACCAAAATGAGGGATCTCTTTGTTCACAAACTGTCCATCCGCAGGCCAGTGCTGGACATTCACAAAATCAGGGAAATAAGTTAGTACGATACCAATAGATTCGAACATAATATAAATTCGGTACTCAGTTACCTTCACGTGATATGCATAGGCCTCCGGCGAAAAATGGATTATCTTCGACTTAGGTGTCATAGGCATGTCCCTAAGCCCCGCCTCAATAGCTTTTAGCTCATTAATTCTCTGCCACTTCCACCGCCACCCATCAATTTCATCTGAAATTTCTTCAGGGGTCATCTGGATTTTGTTTTTTTTGGCTATAATTTCTCCCACCTCACGAATGTTGCCCCACTCACTAATTAGCTCCATATAACAGCTCTTCGGCCTACCCTCCCTAATACTACCTTCTGTCCATATAGCGGCATGATACAGAACACACCACGACCTATGCTCCGAACTAGGACCCGAACTACCAGACATCGTTTCTATCCGACTGAGGAAATAACCACGCACCACACCCCTCCATCACAACATCTGCTGGGGTATATATAGGCTCACCCGGGAAAAAGAGCGCCACCAGAAGGGCGGGAACAAAAACGCGGGAGGAAAAGGGCGGGAGAGGTGAAAATGGGCGGACGCGGGAGAAATATGCAGAACCTCTTATCGTCCTCGCCGAAGCCGACTACACAGTGTGGGCCCCAGCCTTTCGGCCTGTCTGCACGTCCTTACTCCTACCATGCCGACACCTACATGTTCCTCCTCTCTTATCCTTTTCTTCTCCTTCCACGATCCGTGTGCATACGATCCAACAGCTCACAAGCACTCGAAAGAAACACAACTCTGATCCAACGGCTCACAAGCGCTCGAAGGAAACACACGATCCGTGTGCTAGCTTCTCCTATATATACGAAGGCTTGGCCGTCATTGCCATATCACATCTAAACTCATATCTGCAACCTCATCACTCTCGCATGGCTTCCACCGTACTAACCTACCGTCAAGCGGAGGAGCTTTCCGCCTCGAACTACCCCTGCCCGCCCGGCTACCGCGTCCCCGCCGGCTGGAGGCTGAGCGCCGGAGGCGTGCCGGTCCCTCCTGTCCCTCAAGGTGTGGCGCGCCGGGCGGCCATCACGAACCACTACTACCTCGAGCTCACACCGGAGCAGCGGATGGATCCGGCCTGGCATCCCGACTACCGCCCGACTTGGGAAGCCTTCTTCATCAATCGGCGTGAGAGGGCGCTCGCCAGGTACGAGGGGGATGGCCCTCCTCCTTCGGACTTCAACGAGGCCGGCCGTCGGCTGTGGTGGGCTGGCCGGACTCTCCAGGGCGTTATGAACTACATCATGGCTGGCGATAACCCCCGCCTATGCTACCCTAACATGCAGTCCGGGGTGCTCACCCGTCGAGGTTCGAGCCACGAGCGCCGTATGAGTACGATGACAGCGACGACGACGATGATGGCGACTATGAGTACGAGTATTATAGGCCTAGGCAGGAGTATGACTAAGATTGTTAGGACAACTGATCCACTGTTGTCATTCTGTACCGTATCAACTGAAAAACTTCATGCCAAACATATCAGATAAATCGGCAACCTCCTTCACCTTGCATTCACTACATAGGCTCACTCGGGAAAAAGCGCGCCGCCATAAGGGCGGGAAAAATAACGCGGTAGGAAAACGGCGGGAACAAAAACGCGGGAGAAAGGCAACGGAAGTGAGAGGAAAGAGAGAAAGAGAGGAAAGAGAGAAAGGGAGGAAAAGAGGGAAGGGCAGGGTGTCGGCCAAGTACTAGTCGGCATCGGCGAAGCCGACTAGGCCCACCCTGTCGTCCACGCCGAAGACGATTTCCTCCCCGCGTCGGTCGACGTCGTCGGCGACGTACTCGTCCTCAGCAAAGACGACAGGATCGTAGTCGTCCTCGCCAACGACGACAGGCTCCAGTCGGCTTTGGCAAGACCGACTGGATTCTATTTTTGAAAAAAATAAAATGTGCGCAACATTTCCGGAATTAAGTAATTTTCGTGTATTATTTAAAAAAAAAATTCATCTAACTGGCAGAGAACTGGGCAAAGTGTGAACCTGGATTTTTTTGTGCATCGTCTGGGTGACGCTGTTGAACAAATCGGAAAGGAAATTTCCAAGCTTATTTCTATACCCATCTGCCGCTTCCTTCGCTGCTGAATCCATCGATCTGCTGCGAACCTAGATTTTTCCGTGCATCGTCAGGGTGACGTTGTTGAACAGATCGGACAGGAACTTTCCGAGCTTGTTTCTATACCAAGCTGTCGCTTCCTTCGCTACTGAATCCATCGATCTCTGGTCTTCGTGTGATGCCAAATCCATCGGTTTGTGCTCCCAATATTGCTCCAGGCGAGAGTGCCACCGGCGTGGCGGCTGATGTAGCCTCGTGGGGGAAAGAGAACATGGCCAAACTCAGTTTAGGGTATGGAAGACGTGTTTCCCAATGACATTGGTGGGTAATTTCAGAATTTTATTGTCATCCGTAGGGTTGAAAACGGTAAGGAAACTTTCCTGTTGTTTCCGTAAAAAAAAGGAAACGAAAAGAAAAAAAGGAAAAGGAAACGGAATTTTGTGGAAACAAAACGGAAACGGAATATTTGAAAACGGAAACGACAAAGGAAACGATAAAGCCTAGTCCGAAGGAAACGGAAACGAAAAGGAAATTCCGTATTAACGAATAAGGAAAGTTTCCGCATCGATGGGGTGAAGGACTCTGATGAAGACGACATGGAGTTGAATTAATGGCAGTGAAGCATACATTTTTCTAAGACTATTTTTTATCAGAATCCAGAGTGTCTTAGTGTCAATTTAAAACAATTTTTGTGAACTTTAGTGCTTGTCGAAGTGTTAAACTTTGTGTGTGGTACTTTATGTTCAACTGTCTTTTGTTGAGGTTGTGAACAATTCTTTGTCTTCTTAGATACTTCTTTATATGTGTATTTTGATTTATGAACCGACATATTATACCGCTATTATGTTCCGACAAATGTTCGTTTTCGTATCGTTTCCGTCCCGTATCTGTTTCGTATTCATTTCCGGTGATTTCCGCTTCTGTATTCGTTTCCGGGGTTTCCGATTCTGTTTCCGATTCCGGCGAGACTAGCGAAAACGAAAACGATAAAGCATGTTTCCTTCCGTTTCCGTTCCGTTTTCAACCCTAGTCATCCGACGGCAATGAATATCAAGTCAATCTATACCTCTATACCTTACCTAATAATAAAAGCATTAAGGCTTCCGCGGTTTGGTTTGGTACGTCATTCAAATTGCCCTTAAAGTTGTAAACAATTACCCACCCTGCCACCCATAAGTTAAAAACCGGTTCAATTTTTTTTCATTCTCTCCATCGTTTGGTTAATTTCCTACGTCACCGTTTCATCTGTTTCGTTCGGCGCTTCCTACCTAAACAAACAGTATCCTGATCGGATCTGTCTCCATGCATACAAAACCGGTGTCCAACAGAAAAACGATTGGAGTGGCCCAAAAAAATCGGCCGCTCTACCTCTGATGCATCGTCAACAGCGCCTAGGGCCTCTCCACTGGATAGGACGTCATATCATCTGTGCCCACGAGATCCAGGCTACCAACTATGGCCAGATCAAGACCCCAATAGAATTATGTGGCCCTAAGTAGCTAGCCTCGCATGCAGCTTCACATGCATCAAGCGAAGTCTACATACATACTCCGTATTTAAATTCTTTTCTGATCGATTAATTGATCAACAGTGGTGCTTCCTTCCTACGATCAGGAATTCTACGTTTGATTGATGGACATACTTTCACGCGGTTAATGTCTGGTCAGAGTTTTGACTTTGCATTGCAGCATGATCACTAGAGCCACCATGGTCATCTGCCGAGCACGCCGGTAGGTCCGCAACACAGACGCATTCTTGGAAGTGAGCTTTGCCAGTGGCCTGCGGGGCGTCGCTAGGTTGCTGGCTACCTGGGGCAGTGAGGAAGCGGAGACTGGCTGCGAAGAGGCCCAGCACGCGTCAGCTGAAGCGACCTCCCACGCTCTCAATTATGTGGTGTGGCGCACGTGACATTGAGGCATCGGCTACACGGTACAAAGAGGTCTGACATCGGCAGCACAAGGTTTGTATGTTGCGTGGCACAGTGGGGCGGCGAGGTAGGCAGGTAGCAGCTACCGTTTGGGAAGAGGCTGGACATGGACAACACAAGGACGACCATGCGACATCGGGCTTAAGCCGTTAAATGGCTACATGTTTTTAAATTAATTTAGTACTTAATGTTTCTTCTATTTATGAAAAGAGCAAACTCTCCAACACCCATCGTCACAGAAATAGAGAGGCGGCTGCTAGGGTCCTGCCACCTCCATCTTCTCCGTCGGATTTCGATAGATCCCCATCTCTTCTGACTGCCGGGTGGAAGGGGGTGGGAACTTTGGATTTGAGCCCTCGTCCTACATGGATTTTCAGTCGAGCCCCGGGCTTACTAATAGTGTGGCCGATTGGGGTATCGTCTCAATGTCGTTATACGAGGCCGATGCACCCCTCCCTCCTCTCCCGTTGATGGGTGAACGAGAAGGCGGCATCTCGATGTTGCCGGGAGGATTCTCCACCCTCTCCTTTTCAAAAGAGAGGTCCACCAGAAGTCTTGGCATTGTCGGGTTGGAGGCAAACCTTTTTGTCCTACTCACATGCCACCTAGGGTCTGGTCACTGTGAACAATAGTAGGAAGAGGACGGCGCTTGCCGTGGTGACCTCCTTGCTTGGCCCTAGGCTAACCTAGCATTTTTCGTCCCCAACTCTATCTCCCACAGAGATGCCCTCATACTTTCCGAAGATATGGAAGAGGGATATTCCACCGATCTGTAATGCACGTACAGTTTCCTTTATGTCCTTGATCCGAAAATATGATATTTTTCTCCCGGTGCAACGCACGGGCACATTTACTAGTAATAATAATAATAAAAGCAATAATAATAATAAAAGCAATCAAGCTTCCGCGGTTTGGTTTGGTCCGTCATTCGAATTACCCCTAAAGTTATACATAATTACCCACTCGTGCCACTCATAAGTCAAAAAAAGAGTTCGACATTAATTAAAAAAGAAAAAGAACCACCGGTTACGAGCGTGGGCGCCCTCCCTAGCGTCCGCTCGCCATTGCCTGCCGCCTGAGACGATCCGCGTCCGCTCACCATCGCTGCAATATTGCCGCCTGGGAAGAACGGATAAACTATCTACCACCAATCTGCCGGCCAACAGCAAATCGGAGTGGGCCGCGCGGGGCGCGACATGAGAATATGAGATCCGTGATGAAATTCTTCTGCCCGGCCTACTCCTCCGGTGCCCTTCTTATCTGCTCTTCTTAGCTGCTCTCGGCCGTATAGCTGGTCGAGCACCAGCCAGACAGCCAGTTCCAGCACCTGGTCGCGGACTGTCGCCTGGCTTTGCGGGCGTCGCCGCCGCACGAATACCGGCCTGGAGCAACGGTTGGCGCAGGTAGACCAGCCGTATGCAGTCGTGCTGTGTCTCCGACGGCGTGTCGTCGATTGATGTGTATCATCTGGACTGTTCTTGCTATCGAGTCCTTGGTCAACATACACCGTTTGATAACTGACAAAGTGTCGCGCCCCTTTGACACCGCCACGTTCAAAGATAGTCAGTAGCAGTGTGTTGGGTACTGACATCTCAGCCCATAAGGGTTCTGCAACCGCACAACTATCACCGGTACCAGTTTCAGTCAGCCATCGGCCGGGTCTCACACAAGTCCTTCTTATCGCGAGCAAGGAGCGAGTGTGCTCTCATGTTTCCAGTTAGACCGTATACTGCTTTTGATCTCCAAAAGACGAAATACTGGGAAATGATTCCTATAGACTCCTATATTGTTTGATCGTCTGTCACTAGCTGCTGCTAGCTGCCTTCACCAATTCCACGACATCCCGTTGGAGCAATGGTTACTCGGTAATAAATTTTTCTATCTTAACGTTTGTTCAGCTTGCTCACCACAATTGCCATGTGGTAAAATTTCTCTCTCTTAATTACTCGCGGGCACTCCTCTAAAAATTGTTTTGCGGGTAGGGCACTCCCAGTTTGATACTACACTAGTGGAAACAGGGGCTTCGGTTTGGCCCTTCCGTCCCGGTTCCCTTACGGACCGGTACCAATCGTGGCACTAGTCCCGGTCATTGGTCCCAGGGCGCCCGCCAGGACCAGTCCCGGTTCGTAGGGGACCTACCGTCCCGGTTCGTGTTACGAACCGGTGACAAAGGGATGCGGGAGGAGGCGACAGAGGTGGGACCAGCCCGGACAATGCACTGTCCCGGTTCTATTTACAGACCGGGACTAATGGAGGGACTTTAGTACCGGTCCTTGTTACGGACCGGAACTAAATATATTCTATATCATCTTCTACCCCCCGACCCGGCCGTGGCCAGGCCGTGGCCATTTTTTAGCTCCGGGTTCATCTCCATTTTCTTAACCCTTGCTCCTCCCAACCACGAGTTCGGCCCCTATTTTCTCCACCATTTGTCAAGTTTGGCGGCACCTCATCTACCCGACGGTTAGCACTCCGGTGTTCCTTTTTTAGCTCATTTTGGTGCTACTTAGCAAATTTTATTTTTCTAGTGCTAGCAAGGTGTTTGATGAAATGCCTAAGTAAGAGATTTCATTTTTTTTACATGCAATTTTAGCTCAAATTAAAGTATAATGTATTGGGTTTACAGTTGTCCGGTGACCATCTTTACCATCGTCGATCGCCCGCGCCATCCCGTCGCCGGCACCTCCTCGGTGAGTCTTGTTTTTATCCCTTTTTAACTTATTGATATACTTTAGATGCATGTATATTATCTTACTTTTTTTATATGTATAGTGTGTCATGGTTTTGATATCCGTCCCCGTCGGTCCTCGTCCGGTCTATAACGATCCGGATGTCGTTGTTGAACCGGAAATTCCAACCGACCCTATCATCGAGTTTTTTGAAAATGAAATTAATGATTTGAAAGCAAAACTGGAAAGAAGTGAAAATCTCCGTCTCCAAACCCTAGAAGAGAAGATGAAATTGGAGCTCCATATTGCCGACATCGTCGATGAGCACAAGATCAAGATGGATGCAATGCGCTTGAAGATTAGATAAATTAGAAATTATACCATTCATAAAGAGGCTTGGTATCATTATGGTGTTGGTTCGATAGTTATCATAGTTGTGATTTTTATCGCATTTGTTGTTGGGCTTAAATTCTTTAGATAGTTGTATGTTAGTTTGAACCAATGTATGTTTGTGAGACTATATGTATTACATTTGGTTATTTGCTCTACTTTGGTTTGAATGTGATGAACTTATATATTAATTCACTTTATCACTGTTATATATTGAAGAAATAGTGTTAATGGTTTTTTATATTTTATTTATATAATGCAGATGAGTCAGATGAGTCGGCAATGGATGTACAGTGACCGACGTTATCCCGACTTTATTAATGGCATGCATTATTTTCTCCAAGTGGCTGAGAAAAACAAGCCGCCAAATGGTTTTATTTCATGTCCATGTAGTGTCTGCAAGAATACTCAGGACTACTCTACCTCACAAACCATTCACGCCCACCTGTTGAAGTCCGGTTTCATGACCGGTTATAATTGTTGGACCAAGCATGGAGAAAGAGGAGTTATAATGGAAGACAATGAGGAAGAAGAGGATAATGACAACTATCCTATGTTCACTGATCACGGTGGTACATCAATGGGGGAAGATGAAGCTGAAAAAGAGCCCATTGTTGATGAGCCCGATGACGATCTTCGTCGGGCCATTCTTGATGCGAAGATAAACTGTGGAAGTCAAAACGAGAGGTTGAAGTTGGAGAGAATGTTAGAGGATCACAACAAATTGTTGTACCCAAATTGTGAAGATGGGCAGAAAAAGCTGGGCACCACACTGGAATTGCTGCAATGGAAGGCAGAGGAAGGTACTTCTGACAAGGGATTTGAAAAATTACTGAAAATAATAAAGAAGATACTTCCAAAAGATAACGTATTGCCCCCCAGTACGTACGAAGCAAAGAAGGTTGTCTGCCCACTAGGATTAGAGGTGCAGAAGATACATGCGTGCATCAATGACTGTATCCTCTACCGCGGCGAGGAGTACGAGAATTTGAATGCATGTCCGGTATGCGGTGCATTGAGGTATAAGATCAGGCGAGATGACCCTGGTGAAGTTGAGGACGAGGCGCGCCCCAGGAAGAGAGTTCCTGCGAAGGTGATGTGGTATGCTCCTATAATACCACGGTTGAAACGTTTGTTCCAAAACAAAGAGCATGCCAAGTTGTTGCGATGGCACAAGGAAGACCGTAAGAAAGACGTGATGCTCAGACACCCTGCTGATGGGTCGCAGTGGAGAAAAATTGACAGAGAGTTTCCGACATTTGCAGATGATGCAAGAAACTTAAGATTTGGTCTAAGTACAGATGGCTTTAATCCCTTTGGAGAGCAGAGCTCCAGTCATAGCACCTGGCCTGTGACTCTATGCATCTATAACCTTCCTCCTTGGTTGTGCATGAAGCGGAAGTTCATTATGATGCCAGTACTCATCCAAGGCCCGAAGCAACCCGGCAACGACATTGATGTGTACCTGAGGCCATTAGTTGAAGAACTTTTACAATTGTGGCGCGAAGAAGGTATACGTGTTTGGGATGAGCACAAACAAGATGAATTTGACCTACGAGCATTGCTGTTCGTGACCATCAATGATTGGCCAGCTCTTAGTAACATATCAGGACAGTCAAACAAGGGATACAATGCATGCACACACTGTTTAGGTGATACTGAAAGTATATATCTGGGAAACAAGAATGTGTACCTGGGGCATCGTCGGTTTCTTCCGGAAAGGCACAACGTAAGAAGGAAAGGCAAGCATTTCAAAGGTTTGCCAGATCACCGGCCAAAGCCTAGACGGCCTACTGGGGATGTTATATATGATATGGTAAAGGATTTAAAAGTAATCTTTGGAAAGGGTCTTGGCGGACAATCTGTTCCAAATGATGCTGACGGACACGTGCCGATGTGGAAGAAGAAATCTATATTCTGGGAGTTACCCTATTGGAAAATCCTAAAGGTTCAGTCTGCAATCGACGTGATGCACGTGACGAAAAATCTCTGCGTGAACCTACTAAACTTCTTGGGCGTGTATGGGAAGACGAAAAATACACCGGAATCACGGCTGGACCAGCAACATTTGCACGAACGAGACAACCTGAATGCAGAGAAGTATCAAGGTCCTGCCAGCTACGCTCTTACCAAAGAAGAGAAGAAGATCTTTTTTGAAGTACTAAACAGTATCAAGGTCCCGTCAGGCTTCTCGTCGAATATAAAGGGAATAATTAACATGACAGAGTTGAAGTTTCAGAACCTAAAGTCTCATGACTGCCACGTGATTATGACACAATTACTTCCGATTGCACTGAGGGGGCTCCTGCCGGAAAATGTTCGAGTACCCATTGTTAAGCTATGTGCATTCCTCAATGCAATTTCTCAGAAGGTCATCAATCCAGTAACTCTGCCGGATTTACAGAAGGAAGTGGTCCTATGTCTTGTCAGCTTCGAGTTGGTGTTCCCACCCTCCTTCTTCAATATTATGACGCACCTCATAGTTCATCTAGTCGAAGAGATTTTCGTTCTCGGTCCCGTATTTCTACACAACATGTTCCCCTTTGAGAGGTTCATGGGAGTCCTAAAGAAGTACGTTCATAACCGTGCTAGGCCAGAAGGAAGCATATCCAAGGGCTATGGAACAGAGGAGGTCATTGAGTTTTGTGTTGATTTTATTCCTGACCTCAAGGCAATCGGGGTTCCTCAATCACGCTATGAGGGGAGACTGCGGGGAAAAGGCACGTTGGGAAAGAAAGCAATAATATGTATGGACGGGCATTCTTATAGTCAAGCACACTACACGGTTCTACATAATTCCAGCTTGGTGGCTCCGTATATCGAGGAACATAAGAATATTCTACGTTTGAACTTCCCAGAGCAATCTAAATATTGGATTGATGAAGAACACGTGAAGAATTTCGGAGGTTGGTTGCGAACACGTCTCTTTAATGACAGCACTGTTGGAGAACAGCTATACTTGTTGGCCAATGCACCATCTTCGACTATATTGACTTATCAAGGGTATGAGATAAATGGAAATACATTTTACACGGCCAATCAAGATAAAAAGAGCACCAACCAAAACAGTGGTATCCGCTTTGATGCAACAAACAGCAATGGGCAAAAGGACACATATTATGGTTACATAGAGGAGATATGGGAACTTGAATATGGACCATTTTTTAAAGTCCCTTTGTTCAAGTGCAAATGGTTCAACCTGACAGGCGGGGTACATGTAGACCCGAAGTACGGAATAACTACAGTGGATATGCAGAATCTTGGATACGACACCGAACCATTCGTCCTAGCCAGTGAAGTGGCTCAGGTTTTCTATGTGAAGGACATGTCTAGCAGACCGAAGAAAAGAAAAGATAAGCAAGCAGTGAATGCATCGTACGACGTCGAGCCAAAGCGCCACATAGTTCTTTCAGGGAAAAGAAGCATCGTGGGAGTGGAGGACAAGACAGACATGTCAGAAGATTACAATAAGTTTGATGAAATTCCCCCCTTCACAGTGAAAATTGACCCAACCATCGCGTTGAATGATGAAGATTGTCCATGGATACGACGCGATAAGAAGAAAAAATGACAGACACGAAGAAGTGTTGAATGATGTTGATGTATTGTGGTCATTTGTAATAATGTATGAGATATTTATTTATCCTAACTTGTTCTATACATATGTGTAATAATTGGTAGAATTTTGTTTTGACTGTTAAAAAGTTGAGGGTTTTTCATTAAATATTTAAAATGTTAAATATATTTATCCTAACCTCGGATTTTATTAGTACAACGGTTTTACTCAACTCATCTATTTAAATGTTCAATATATATAACATATTCATATTTACATTTGGAAACATGTAAAGTTTATAAAATATGAACATTTGAAAACATTCATAAAATGAAGAAAAAAATACAAACGGCCGTTTAGTCCCGGTCCGTGGCTACAACCGGGACTAAAGGCCATTTTCGGGCCGCTGCGAAACTTAGCGCGCCAAAAAGCCCACCTTTAGTCCCGGTCCGTGACACCAACCGGGACTATAGGGGTCTTTAGTCCCGGTTGGTGTCACGGACCGGGACTAAAGGCCGATTTGAGCCTACTTGGTCCCTCTCCGCGGATTTCTTCCTCATTTTTGCCGCCAGGCCCAAGACGCAGACGCCTCCGGGCTCCTCTCACGCGACGACGCCGCCAGGCTGCCAAAATCTGGCCGCCGCCGCCGCCGTCGCTCGCGTCCCTCTTCCTCGCCGCCGTCCCCCGCGCGCTCCGCCTAAGGTACGGCCCTCTCAAACTCTAGATCGGCGCGGCGGTGGTCCGATGGCACGAACCCTAGCTAGAATCGGCGGCGGCGGTGGTCCGATGGCACGAACCCTAGCTAGAATCGGCGGCGGCGGTGGTCCGGTGACCTTAAATCGGCGGCGGGGACAGTTCGTAGATAGGAAATAAACTTCATTACATTACTTAGTTCATTACATTTACTTAGTGGGGGGAGGGGGAGGTCCTAGCTAGTCCTCGTCGCCCTCCTCGTCGGAGAGGACGACGTACGGTGGTGCCTCCCACAGATGCGCAGGCGGCGGCGGCGGCTGCTGCTGCTGCTCCATGGGGACGTCCCGCGGCGGCGTCCCTGGCTCCTCCGGGATGGCGTCCTGGGGCTCCTCCGGCGGCAGCTGGGGCACAGTCGTGAACACCCACGACTGCCCGAACAGCTCCGGTGGGAATCTCACCGGCTCCTCGTACTCCTCCTCCGGCGGCTCGTAGGCCTCCTCCTCCTGGGCGAGGGCCTGCACCCAGTCCAGCCCCGGCTGTCCCTGTGGCGGAGGCGGGGGTGGAGGCGGTCCCTGCGGCGGCAGACCGTGCGGCGGCGGCGGCGGCAGTGCGTCCTGCACCACCATCTCCCAGCGGCGGCGCTCGTCGTCGACGAAGGCCTGCCGGGACGCCGCCATGGCTGCCTTCAAGGCGTCGTCGATGTCGTCGTCCTCGTCCATGGGGGCGGCCTCGCCGTCGGAGTCGACCTCCAACCATTGGTCGAGGTCGTCCATCCCCTCCGGGAGCGCCGGGTACTCCGTGCGCTCCACCGGCGGCACCGGGGCCGGCGCGAAGTAGCTCCGGCAGCGCTCGTCGTGCTCCTCCCGGAACCATTGGTCCCAGTAGGGGGAGCCCGGCGCGTACGCCGGGTCGTCGAGGAGGTGATTGGGGAGGAGGCTGCGCCGGCGTGCGATCTCCACCGCCCTGGCCGTGGGGTCGGTCGGGATCGGCGGCACCGGAATCCGTTGCGGATTCAGGTGCCAGTTGTCTGGGAGGTGGACGTCCGACCAGCGCACCGGGACGGCGTTCTCCCAGTGCCACTGCGCCTCCTCCACCCGGACGTACCGGCGGTAGCGCGTCTTCTTGGCGGTCGGCCCGCCGGCCTGCGGACCGGCACGACGCGGGCCCGCGCCGACGATGCGCACTCCGCGCGGCGCCGACGATGGTGGTGGTGGAGGAGGAGCAAGGGGAGGCAGTCCAGCGCCCCGGCGACAGCCGGAGCGGCCAGAGCCCGAGCCGCTGGACTCGGACTGGTGCTTGCCGCCTGGCCACCACCGCTTCGACATTGCTCCGGCGAGGGCGAGGGCTAGGGCTAGGACTAGGGCTAGTTCGATGGAGTGTGGGGAGGGCGGCGGGGCTAGCTGTGTGAGGTCGCCATCGCGCACGGCCGGGGTTTAAAAAGGACGGGGGCCGCGTCCACCGTGGCCAGCATTGACTGCGGGACGGGAAGCCGAGGAGGCCGTCCAGTCGCTGGCAGGTGGGCCAGGAGCATTGACTGCGGGGCTCGGACGGTTGGGTGGCGGGGGAGACGAGGGAACGTGGCGGTTCCCACGCGCGACGTGGCCGAGTGGGCTGACCGCGCGGCGGTTGGGTGGCGGGGTGGCCGGGTCGCTGGCTGGTGGGCCAGCCTTGACCACGCGCTACTGGCCAGTGGGTGGACGCGGGGGCTGGATTTTTCTAAGGGACCAGCCGCTACTGGCCAGGTGCCGGGCAGGGTGCTGATTTTTCTAAAGGACCAGCCGCTAGCCAGGTGCCTGGCCCTATTTTTTTTTCAAGACCAAGGGCTGTCATTTTATGTGACAAGTTGCACAATGCCACCCCTAATTATTTTGGGGTGTCATTTATGTGTAATTCTATCTCAAAAAAATTACAAACACATATAATTGATTGCAGGTACATTGAGCTATGGCGGACATTCCCTTAATTAGAGACGAGGAGCATGAAGATAAAATGCAACGAATAATCTATGCGAGTGCCCGTGAAGAAGGCGGTGGAGATGATGATGGACAACAAGGCGGTGGAGAAGATGATGGACGACAAGGCGATGAAGATGATGATTTCAGCTCACAATTTCTGAACGACTGCGGTGAGGGACTCCAGTTTGACGATGAAGCGCCCTTAACGACAAACTCCGGCGAGGTATATACATATATTATATAGGCTGACAATTGATCGATCGATCATGTATATATATGCATTTGTTAATTGCACGTGTTAATTAACGATTCATTTTCCAGCCCTCTGGATCGAGCAAATCTGTAAATAATGTTCCTCCTCGAGGCCTGACGAAGAGGATGGCCAGCGATGCTCCGAGGCTAACGATAGAGGAAGTTTCTCAGAGTGGCGAACCGCTGGCACCCATAGCGACCTGTCGTAAATTTGTAAATCAAGCTGGAGTCATTGTTAGGGACATTCTCCCGATCACCATTGCAGAATGGCATAAGCCGAAGGGTGTGGATGAGGATGATGCTTCTTATGTCCCTGATCATACGAAAGAATTGCTTTTCGATACGCTCATGATACATTTCAACATACCAGAAGGCAAGACGGAGAAAGTGAAGGAGTGGACTCTTAAGAAGATGGCCACACAATTCCAGAGCTGGAAGAAAACACTATGGAGAAAGTATGAAGATGAAGATCCAGCTAATTTCACCGGAGCACTCGAGAAGATAAAACATTCCTGGCCCGCATTCAAGGCGTACAAGAATTCCTCTACTGCCGTGGCTCGATCGGTCGTAAATAAGAGAAATGCTGGGAAGAAGGAATACCACCATAGGTTGGGTACAGGTGGCTACAAGTCTGCCATTCCCAAATGGTTAGCCTTTGAAGCGGAACTGGTTGCTAAAGGGATCACTCCACAGACTTTGAACTGGCCCGAGAGGGCCAAGTTTTGGTTGTTCGCGCATGGCGCAGTGTTGGACTCAGAGACAGGGTTGATTGTTGCAAAGGGAAAATGGAAGAAAAAGGTTGAAACAATCGTTCCGTTGCTTATTGACGCAATAGATAAAGTTCGAAAGGGAGAGTACCATCCCGAGAGAGAGAACGACGAGCTGACACTCGCACTGGGGAATCCCGAACACAACGGACGATTACGAGGCTTTCCCGGCGGTACCAACTTGAAGGAAGGGTTTCCGGACTGTGCTGACAGTTATAGAAGCCGTGGGAGAAAGAAGCAGAAGGAGTTAGACCGTTTATCAGAATTGGAGCGCATGGTTTCCGGACTGCGCTGTCAGATTGACTCAATCAGCCAGCACCGGGCACCTGATCAACAGCAGCAACAAGTCGACGTCGTCCAAGAACCGTGAAGAAGCAGCGTGGGTTCCACGCCGCTACAAGTATCTGCCGCAATAATAGAACAGCCGGCGGCTCACTACCCCGTGGATGATATCACGGAGAAGACGGAGTGTGAGCTTCATATGTTAATGAAGAACATATCCTTCAAGGTGGCGGTCGGCTATGCGTTACCAAACGAACCTGGAGCAAGCTACCATCTTGGTCAGATTCCAGCTGGCTATGCTCGTGTCGGGGTGGATGCTATTATACCTGGGATTTGAGGCACTTGAGCTTGACTATCCTGGAGGTGACGATGAGACGACACTGGGACAAGTCAAGCACGGTTTCGTTCTATGGAACAAGAAATACATCGTGCTTCCAGGCTCAGCACCAAGGCCACCGACTCCTCCAAGTAGAAGTCCACCACCTACAAGTCCACCCTTCCTACCCCAGAGGGACCCCAGCGCGAGTCCGTCTCCATCTCCAGCTACACCAGTACGGTCTCCATCTCCAGCTACACCAGCACGGTCTCCATCTTCAGAGCCAGTCCAGCGGTCTCCATCTCCAAAGCCAGTCCAGCGGTCTCCATCTCCAGAGCCAGTCCAGCGGTCTCCGCCTTATAAGTGGTTTGATGCGAAGAGGGCCGTTAATGGTTCGCCTCCTAAGAAGAGACAGAAAAAGCCGCGAAAAGTGAAGACTCCTGAGAAGTTACCTTACGAGAGGACTGTCGAGGAATCCGAAGCCATCAGGAGGGCCGAGGTTACAGCCCATTTTACAAAGAAACCGCCCCCGGAAGAACTACCCAGCATCAAAGGGCTTCCTCGTGACAAACTACATCACACTATTAGGTGCTTATACAACCCTCCACCAAGGCCGTCATCAGACTATGAGCGCTCTATTGAAAAGTCATACGACTCGGTGTTGGAGAACCGGAAATGCGGGAAACAGATAGCCCAGCTGGGACAACAAGCTACGCAATCGCTCCCTCCGCTTAAGGTACTTACCGACAAAGACGCCCACCGTATGGTACCTCAGGGAAGTGTCCGCCACTTCCCTGAGGAACCTTATAGGGTGCCTTATCAATATGTTCAAGGCAAGTCTTTGGTCACAACTGAGGTGGTCAAGTTACTACCAACAAGGATGCGTCAGTTGAATTCATGGTACATGAAAGTCGCAAAGAAAGGTATAATAGGTATCATGGCAAAAGTTAGAAAGGAGGAACACTTCTACGATGACTACGGTGTGCAAATTGATTTCTCCGAACTTTTCCAATTATACAATGGTTTACCCCTCGATAAAGCAATCATCAGTATCTTTTGTCTGTAAGTTATTTATTTTTGTAATTTAATTAAGTCTTTATATATATATATAGCTCACAGCACATTCTAATTTTGGTACGCTATTTGTGCAGAAAGAAGATGATCGACTACAAAAGGGAAATAATAAAACCGGTGGAGATTGGTTTCATGGACCCTAATGTTATTCATGAAGTGAGCATAAGGGAGAAACCACAAGTTGTAAAGGGAGTAATGATAGAGGCTTTCAAGCGACACCAAGACAAAAAAGAAATATTTCTTCCTTACAACTTCAGGTAAGTGTTACTAATTGCTTGTACACATTCTATTTTTGCTCACCCGGTATCTTAAGTCTAATTGATGAGTTATATGCGCATGCCTCTGTATGTAAATTTGCAGCTACCACTTTATTCTCGTGGTCATTAGATATCACCAGGGAATAATTGAAGTCTACGACTCATTAAGGAGAGACCCTAGAGAGTACAAGAGCTTGTTTGATGTCATGAAAGAGTAATTTAAATTCTTATCACATTACTATACCGACCTCTCTTTCATTCATTTCGTGATATCAAGTAATTAATTAATAACAGATGTTTTGTTCTTTCTTTGTCGAGTAGAGCATGGCAGACATTCGTCAAGGAAGTACCCTGGTAAATGGCACGAGAAGCTGGTATGGACTCTGAACCAAGTAAGTAGTACTATACCTATATCCATGAATTAATGTAGTTTGCAATACCATTACCAAACTTAATGTGTTGAATTCTATTCTCGAACAGTGGTGTCTGGAACAGCCAAAAGGGACCCTCTTATGTGGGTACTACGTTTGCGAGTACATTCATAGGATGACTTATGAAAAATTCGAAAATCGAAGAAACTGCAGAGGTACGTAATTATACATTGTTCACAAGTTTTTTTTGACAAAATAATATGCATATCAATTGTGTGGAGTTTCATTCATAATTGTTTAATTTTCTCCTTCTTTTAAAGATTGTAAGGAAGCGGGCCGGCCTCCTACCAGATGACCGTATAAGAGCAATTGGGGAGGAGCTGGCGGGATTTCTTCTTGATGATGTCATACCTGAAAATTCAGAGCACTATTATCTACATATATAAATGTACTATGATTTCATGCATGTATAATTAATGCATTTGAGTACTTTGTGTACGGAAACGTGACGACAAATTCATGTGTTACTATTAATTTGTAAGTGTGTTATATATATGCATCAACGTGTGATCATAGTACAATATAATTTATATCGACGTATCGACGTGTTTCCGAAACTATCCAAAACCCCGGCACTAAACACAGTACACGACACCCGGTCCGTGCAATTCTGAAAAAAATTATAAAAGAAAAAAAAAGGCCTAACGGTAGTCCCGGTCCGTAACACGGACCGGGACTAAAGACATCCAGCCCGCGGGCTCGCCCGTGGCCACGTGGGAGGCACTCTAATCCCGGTTCGTAGCCAACCGGGACTATAGGGGGGGGGGGGCTCTAGTCCCGATTTGGTAGTCCGGGTTGCCCAGCCGGGACTAGAGGCCGTCTGGAACCGGGACTACTGCCCCGTTTTCCACTAGTGCTACTAGCATAATGCCCGTGCGTTGCCACGGGGTAACAAAAATATTATACATAAATATTATAAATGCTCATCAAATTGTTGTTCTAATTCAGAAATGTGTGTCTAGAATGATGGCATATAGTTTTCATGCATATAATCATATGCCAACAAATGTCGTTTCTCTACTATGTTTCTTTGTCTTGGTCTCTTCCATTCACAATTTCACACTCCAAATTTCTATGATACGATTTTTTTTTGGTTAACACCGATGTGTATTTTCATTTGGTCTAACTCTCTGTCCTCCTATCCCACATTTACATCTCTCATCTGCCTCTACCATGTTATTACTACTATCCAACTCCCTTCTATCTTTGTATCTCCCTCTCATTAGCTTAGACAGACCTGAGCGCTCGCTCGCCTCCACCAAAATTCGCCAGTCTCTGTTCTCTGCCCTTGCTCGCTGGGGCCTGCCGCTCTCTCCTGTTTGGCCAAAGGCTAGCGTAGGAGAACTTGAGGCATGTGGTGGGAGGCCTCTCGCTAGCCTTCTTCAGTATCGCTCATAAGCTTCAGACTCACTTCTCATCCTTACCCAGGTTATTTAGTACTACTATCCTTTAAAAGGTTATTTAGCACGTGTAAACAGGTTGAGTTTCAAGCCTAATAGTGGATACAATTCAAAATTATGTTGGTCATTTTAGTGGAGAAAGTACCACCACAGGTTCATGTACTCAAACATTCTTTGAAAACAGAAATAAGGTAAGAAATTAACTAACTTACAACTTGGTTCATCTGAACCTGAAAATCGTGACCTGAACCTAGGTTCATCTGAAGACCGTGACCTGAACCTATGCACTGATGGGGGATTACAGCGGCAGTGGCCGAGGCCTGCACCAGCGGTGCTGCTCGTGTAGCTCGGGTGTCGCACGGGCTGGTCCTCGTCGGTGGTGGGGTCCTGGGCCAGGATCCATGAGGACCATGATCCATGGCGGCTGGGGAGCAGGCGTGACGTCGCCAGGACTGACTTAGCAGCGCCGTTGCAGGAAGGCGGCGGCTGGGTCGTGCGAGATCCTTCACTGGCCGAACATGTCATCGTTGTCCCTTGTTCCTCCACTCGCCGAAGGCAAAGCACCCGACGCCAAAAAGGTCAAGGATCTGATTAACAACATCGAGAAGTACACAGGGAAAAAAGGTACAGAACTATTCAGATTAAAGGGCACTGAATTATAGCATGAATCGAAATCTGAAACATACCAAATAATCCCTCTTTGCTAACGAACAGAAGCTAGACTAATTCCCGCGAGAATTGCGCTCTAGAGAAGTAGAGATTGAACTCCGGTAAAATATACAGAACAAATGCAGCTGGGAGGCTGGGGACGGGGCGCATGGATTTTGTCGGTCCGCTACCCACGGCCCTGCTGCCGCGTGTGTGGCCGGCGGGCGATGGGGACGAGGGAACAAGCGGCGGGCGCGGGCGGCGGGGAGCCGGCCGACGCGGAGGAGGGCGGCCCGAGGAAGGGAGAGGTGGAGGACGAGCTGGGGCAGGGGGCGACCAGCTGGAGGGCGGCGGCGCGGGGCGCCGAGGTCGGCCCTGGGGTGAGAAGAGGAGCGGGGAAGGGAGAGGGAGCCGGGGGAGGTAGCGACTGGGCCAGAGCTGGCCGGCGGGAGGCGAGGTGGAGGTGCGGGTGGAGCTGGAGACGTCGGGTGCGGGACAGGGAAGGGAAGCTACGGGGAGAGATGTACGTGGACCACGGGTTCAATTACCGGTTTCTCGAGGGGCTTAAGTGCAAAATGGCGTGACGTACCAGACCATCACCACGGATTGCAATATTATAGTTTAGACTAGGGATAATGTGGAGGCGTGGAGCACATCGACTCGTAAAACGTAATCACAATGGTGATTTTTATAGTGAGGGAACAACGTTCATGCAATAGTAACAATAGATTATCATCAAGTGTGAATGCTAGAAATTTTCTCTGCTATGTACTCCTTTGTAATCTGCATGCACCATTATAATGACAACCATAGTTAATTCTGAGCTCCTTGTACCGAAAAGAAAAAAACAATTCAGGTTAATGGACAGAGAAGAGAGAGGCGACAATTGTCTTTCGGAAGTAAATTATAGTACTCCCTCCTCCGATTCATTAAAAGTGTCGCTCACTTAGTACAAATTTTATACTAACTTAGTACAAAGTGAGCAACACTTTTTATGGAACGGAGGGAGAGATGATCGGTAGACGGCAGTGGAGGGGAAGAAACAACACATGATAGAGCTTGCTGACATATACATAGTAAAACGGAGACAACAAACAAAATGTGCGATCACATAGCATCCAGAAGATTTCTCCAACGAGCGTCTTCGTCGTCACAGTCGTCTGTCAATTCTCTACGGTTTGTCACAAAAAAAGGGACAAGAAAAAATATTAAAACAACGAAACCAAGCAAGTGTTTTTTATCCAACCAAAAAATTTCCGATCCGACTAATACAGCGGTTTCGTCCACACGAAAATACAAACAAGACGGATTCTAAGTTGATTTTTTCTTCTTCCATTGCAACGCATGGGCATATTTGCTAGTGAATATCAAGTCAATTCAACGAAGGGTCAGATGTTTCGTATTATTTTGGGATTTTCTAGTCTATTTCTCTTTTTTCTGGTTGCCCATCATGTACCTTTAGTATATAATAGATTGACATCAACTTGTTCCTCTTGAGCAACCAAAGACATCAACTTGTTCCTCTTGAGCAACCAAAGAAGATAAAGGAACATTATTTGAATCAATAGGAACTTGTTTGCTAGCAAGCATAGACATAATCATATCAACTTTATCACTCAAAGAGGAGATTTTCTCGAAAGAATATACCTTCTTACCACTAGGAACTCTCTAGGTGTGCCATTGCGAATAATTTGCCATCATCTCATCCAAGAGCTTTGTTACGGCACCTAATGTGGTGGACATGAAGGTACCTCCAGCGGCCGAGTCCAATAAATTCATTGAAAAAAAAATTAATCCTGCATAAAAAGTTTGGATGACCATCCAAGTAGTCAGTCCATGAGTGGGACAGTTTTTAACTAAAGATTTCATTCTTTCCCAAACTTGAGCAACATGTTCATTATCAAATTGTTTAAAGTTCATAATGTTACTCCTCAGTTGTATAATTTTTGCAGATGGATACTACTTCCCAATAAAAGCATCTTTGCATTTAGTCCAAAAATCAGTACTATTCATAGGCAAAGACAATAACCAATCTTTAGCACGTCCTCTTAAAGAAAAAGGAAAAAAGTTTCAGTTTTATAATGTCGCCCTCTACTTCTTTATATTTTTGCATATCACATAACTCAACAAATTTATTTAAATGAGAGGCGGCATCATCACCACTAGCACCAGAAAAATGCACTTTCATGACAAGATTTAATAAAGCGGGATTTATCTCATAAAATTCGGCTGTGGCAGCCAGTGGAGCAATAGGTGTGCATATAAAGTCATCATTATTTGTGCTAGTGAAGTCACACAACTTGGTGTTTTCAGCTGAACCCATTTCCTCAATAAAACAGCAAGAAACTAAGCAAGACTAGTTGCTGGAATTTTTAATTTTTTCTGTTTTTTCAGTTTTAGAGCAAACAAAAGGCAAAACAAAATTAACAAAAAATATACTAAGAAATACAATAACAAAGTAAAGTGAAAGGAAGTGTGAAACTCCCCTAGCTGAAGCTTCCAAGTCCTCGGCAACGGCGGCAGAAAAAGAGCTGTTGACAGAGGACTTGGTAGTTTGAGAAGCCTTCTTCAAATCCCCGGCAACGACGCCAGAAAAAGAGCTTGATGACGTGGATCACACGTTCGCTGGGAGACGCCAAGAGGAAGGTATGATGCAGCAAAGCAGCAGTTTTCCTTGATTACAAAACCAGGGTTATCAAACCAGTAGGACTTGGAGAAGGCTTAGCAAGGTGTCAACAGCGCCAGAAAGAGAGGTGTTACTGGGTGCTGACGTGGACCTACACACAATCACAAACAAACTACATTGCCCCAACGAAACAGAGAGGTTGTCAGTCTCTCCGGCTTGCTGAACACAAAGAATTAAATGTGTGGATGTAAAATATGATGAGAGTGAAATATGACCAGCGATCAAATGATGATGAAAAGCTATTAAAACGGTTGTAAGCAATGTAGGAAAATAGGACCGCCATCCACAGTTCACTAGAGGTGTCTCTCCAAAAGATATACATGATGGGTAAACAAATTACAACATGGCAATTGACAAAATTGTGGGCGCACAACAAGACTATCATAAAACAATATAGTTCACCATTTTATCTAATATGAGAATTACGTCAAAATACATAGACCGTCTTCCAACTGCATCTATGACTAATAATCCACCCTGTGATCGCTATCCAGCATATCACCCAAAAGTATTAAGTTGTAAGCAACAGATCCTTGCAATATGCAAAGTGCATAATGTAAGCAATGTAAATAACACAAGGAAATCACACCGCTGTTTTCTCCCTAGTGGCAACAACACATCTCTTGTTTTAATCGTTTCTGTCAGCCCGAGCAATGTAGATGCCTCCGTTGTCGATTCCCCTCTCTGGCAGGGTGCCGGGAAGAGCTACAGAACCCTCCCAAACTAGGGTTGGAGATGGCGGCGGCCTCGGACGTCTTCTGGGAAATATGATCTTCTTTTTAGGGTTTTTGCGTCGAGGGAGTATTTATAAGTGAAGAGGCGACGCGAGGAGGCGAAGGAGGCGCCCAGGTGGGCCCCAGGCACGGCCTAGGGGGGCCGCGGCCAGGTGTCATCTAGAGCCCCTGGGGCTCCCCTCCGGGCGTCCTTCGGGTTCCGTCTTTGTTTCATATTGGAAATAATTCCTGTAAATTTTCAGCGCATTCCGAGAAACTTTCCAGAATAACTTTTCTGAAACAAAAAGACAGCAGAAAACAGGAACTGGCACAGGGCATCTTGTTAATAGGTTAGTTACATAAATCATGCCAAAATGATATGAAAACATTATAAAAACATGTGGCACTGATATATAATCAAGCATGGAAAATAAAAAATTATAGATACGTCAGAGAGGTATCATGGTTCTTCTCATGCATCTTTCCGGCAACGCAAGAGCTACAAGGACGGTCTTTGGAAAAATTCACTTTTGTTAGTCCTTCCACATGCTCACCCTTCACAAGTGTTTGCAAATTTCTCATACCGACGTGGCCTAAACGGCGATGCCAAAGCCAACCGACGTCAGATTTAGCCATTAGACTTGTGGCTATGTGTAGTCTCTTTTGAGAAATCAACTACATACATACGGTGTTTCACAAATCCAACAAAGGCTACTTTAAGAGAAATTGTGTGAAGGATAAGCACATGATATTGTCCAAAGACAACGGTAAAGTTGCACTCGCAAAGTTGCAAAACGGAAAGTAAATTATAACGAAGGGACTCAACAAGGAGGACTTTCTCAATTGATGTATCCGGAGAAATGACCACCTTGCCATGTCCCAATACCTTGAGTTCAGAACCATCACCAATAGTGACATGAGATATCTTGAGAAGTTGATGTTTTAAGTCATTTAACACTTCTTTGCTTCCGGTCATATGTGCGGAACAACCACTATCAATAAGCCATGATGACCCTCAGGAAGCACATACCTACAATGAATCAAGTCCTTGACTTAGGTACCCATGTGTTTTATGGGTCCTTTTTTGTTAGTCACAAGGGTCTCCCAAATAGCAAGCTTATGATCACTACCATATGTGGTGCCAACATATTTTGCATAAACATGTCCATCATTAGATTTTAAAAGCACATAAGATGGATTATATTTTCCCGTGAAATTATTGTGAGAAGAAGTGTCCTTAGGAACAATGCTCTTAGCAAGAGCATCAAATTCATCTTCATCATTAGCCAACTCCCCCTCCTTCACAAATACAATAGCATTAGTGGAGGGAGTTGACTTCTTCTTCTCATTGGTCTTCTTGGATGAGAATCCAAATCCAAGTCCTTCTTTACCCACAACTCTACTTTGATTACTCAAAAGATCATTGAGGTTCTTTTCTCCTTGGATGCAAGAGACTAGACCTTTCTCAAGTTGAGCATTCAACCTATTGTTCTCCACTATGAGGTATGCTTTGACACACAAGGGGTTAGTGGCACAAGCATTTACATTTATATCCTTATCTTGGGAGATGTCATGTGACTCCTTAAGAACCTTGAGCTCACTCGAGAGTGCCTTGTGAGCTTCCTCAAGCTGCTCAAAATCCTTAAGTAGTTCATTGTGACCATTCATAATGTTATCATTTTCATATATACATTCCTTGAGTTTACATAGTACATCATCACGGTCACCCATCATTTTAGATAAATCTAAAGTGGAGGTTTCCTCAATAGAATCTTTAAGGCATAGTGTATTATCTAGAGCTTCCTCAAGCTCCGGTATCCTATTAGCATCATCACGAGTGAAACCCTCATGTTCACAAATTCTTTCTTCATGTTCTTCAATGAGACTATATGCCTTACCAATTGAGTCATGAAAGCATCAAAAGCAATTTTATTTTCACCTTCAAGTGATCTCATAAGTTTTGAGAGTTTATTAGAATTTTCATCTTCAAGCTCCTCAACACAATTCAACAATGATGGAGTAGAGGAAATCAAAGCTTTGAGTGAGGAGGTTACCTTTGGGGATGTACCCTTGGCCATAAGGCACTTGTGTTTGGTGGGACCTTTCTTGTCATTTGGAGTGGAGAAGAGAGAATCCAAAGAAGGAGGAATAACCCCAATTCCATGGCTGCCATGCCCACTTGTTCTTCTTCATCTTCACTTTCTTCACCTCCGGATAGGTATTCTTTCTCATTAGTCACAATTGCCCTTTGAGGGACCTTCTTCATGAAGTTCTTGTTCTTGGGAACAAAGTTGGTTTTCTTGATGAGCTTTCCACCATTCTCAACTCTACTCTTGTAAGGGCAATCCGCAACGAAGTGCTCACTATCTCCACAATTGAAGAAAGTTCTTGATTTCTTCATACTTGAGCCTTATTTTCCCTTGTTCTTTGTTGCATTTGATCTAAAGTCTCCTTTATTCCACCAATTATGGTTGGCAAGAGCCAAACATTCATTGTGTGACATCCTCTTCTCCTTCTCGGATGGCACATAAGTGGATGCACCTTCTTCACTTGATTCTTCCTCATCATGAGATGTTGCCATCAAAGTAAGAGATACTCATTTCATTCCATTCAGACGAGCTACAACATCTTCTGAGGATTTCTTCATCATGTTCATGGTGACAAAGGTACCCAATACATCATTGGGAGTTAAATCCATATAGTCCGCTCTTGATTGGACATTCATCACCATGTTCTCATTGTATGGAATCAAGGTTTGAAGAAATTTTCTCTTGAACCAATCATTATCACAATCCTTGAATCCCGCATCAATCATGTCCACCATAAGAGCCTTGAGTCTTCGATATACATCTTCCGGGAGCTCTCCATCCTTCATGATGAAATGATCTACTTGCCGTTGAAGAAGTGATTTCTTCGAGCGTTGCATGCTCACATTTCCATCATACATGGCAAGTAAATAATCCCAAGCTTCCTTGGCATTTGGGAGAGACCGAATGTGCTCAACACCTTCATTGACCATTGCCTTCTCGAGCATGTGCATAGCATGTGCATTGAGTTGTTCATCAATGATCTCACTTGAGGTCAAATTCTTGACATCCTTAGGATAGTATCCCTTCTCAATGATTCTCTATATTTGCATTGAAGAGCTACACACATAAGACTTCATAGAAGCTTTCCAGTTAGTAAAACGGGTCCTATCTACTAAAGGTGGATTACCAAGATTGTTTACATGTGGGTGTTGAACATTAGGAGCAATGTTATAAGCATATCCAAATTGATTTGGGTTTCTATCTTTGAGGGATTCTACTTCATTTTCTTTTGAAGGAGATATAGGTTTACCATTTTCATCTAGAGAGGGACTTTCATTTACATTGCTAGATGTAGATGTAAGTTTAGTTATTAGCTCCTCCAACCTATCCATCCTCTTTTCGGATTTCTCAGCCATGATATCGATCTGTTTGGGAATCGATTCCATGGTGGAGGGATCCCCCATCCTCCTCTTTAGGCGGTGAAGCCTTTAATAAAGAGACGAGGCTCTGATACCAATTGAAAGGATCGATAAGGTTAACTAGAGGGGGGTGAATAGGTTAACTACAAATTTTACTTCATTTTCTTTTAATTGGGTATTGCTCAAATATAAGTTCTCTAGAATATGCAACTAGGTGAAAAACCCAATATGTTGAGCAATCAACTACTAGCACAAGATATATATATATGAGTAAGCTAGTAGCAACAAGTAAAGGTAAGTTGAGGAGTAACCAACAAGATGACGCGGAGATTTATCCTGAAGTTCACTTTCCAATGGAAGCTAGTCTCCGTTGGAGCGGTGCGGTGTTCACCAAAGTGAAACACCGAATAGACTTGATATGGCACACCGTATCTCTGTCGTGTCTTACCAACGATGTGGCGAGGACGTGTCACTATGTTGCCGTTGAGGTTGACAAGTAGAACCTTTACAAGGATGAAGCACACTACACAAGTTGGAGGGTCTCCACCAAATGCACCGAGCCGCCAAGACTCGATACTCCAAGGCCGGGGCATGCACCACAACTCAATTGGTGGCTCCCGGCAATGTCTTCAAAGCTACCAAAGCTCCGAAGGACCACAAGATCTTAGGGTTCCAATGAACACAAAGAGTAGCAAGCCCCTCTCACAAATCAAGGGGGAAATCAAATCGCTTTGGTGGAAGTGTAGATGTAGGTCTTCTCTCTCAAATCCCCAAAAGACTAAGTGTTTGAGTGGCTAGAGAGAGAGATCTATTGATTTGAAGCTTTGAAACAATGTAGATTTTCTTGTACAGGTCGTGGTCGTTGGCTAGAGGTAGGTGGAGGGGTATTTATACCACTCCAAGAAATATGTCCGTTGGAGCAGCAGCCAACCGGATATTCCGGTCGAAGTCATGACCGGATATTCCGGTCACCGGATATTCCGGTGTCTTCCAGAAATATCCGATAAGAATATCCGGTGAACACCAGTGTCGAAATCTTTAAGTCCTTAGCAAAATTTCCACCGGACCGGATATTCCGGTGCCCCCAAAATATCCGATAAGAATATCCGGTGAACACCAGTACCGAAATCGGTTAATTCCTTAGCCGAATTTCCACTTCTCCTTCTGGACCGGATATTCCGGTCGGATCAAAATATCCGGTATGAAATATCCGGTGCCCTGAAAACAGCTCTTTTCTTCTTTCTTTTTGGTGATGATGCATACATAATTTATATGTCTAAAATCTGCATCACTCCACACTAGATTAATATATTACTAGTGTTGTTAACTAACACACAAAACATTAGGGATCAAGAAATGTTCTTTCAAAGATGTTACCAGACACATATTAAACAAGTTATCAGGCGGGGGATACTAAAATCTTTATTACCAAGACTACAACCTACAAAGTTATCGATGTGAGCTAAACTAGTGTGATGTTACCAATCGCATATCAAACAAGTTATCAGGCGGGAGAAAACTAGATATTATTACCAAGATTTTGGCATAAATTATCGATGTGAGCAAAACTATTACGATGTTACCAGCCGCATATCAAACAAGTTGTCAGGCAGGGATACTAAAACTTTATTATCGGGGCTATAGCCTACAAGTTATCAATGTGAAAGAAAACTAGTATGACGTTATCATACAGATATCAAACAAGTTATCACGCTGAGGATACAAAAAATTTCATTACCAAAACTATAGTCTACAAGTTATCGATGTGAGCAAAACTAGTATCATGTTACCAATCCCATATCAAGCAAGTTATGAAGCGGGGCAAATCTTGGCATTATTATCAAGACTTTGTCATAAAACTTATCGACGTGAGCAAAACAAGTACAATCTTACTGACCGCTGATGTCTACTATGTGCTTCTATTCTTGTAGACAGTCTTGGACCTCCAAGTGCAGAGGTTTGTAGGACAGCAGCAATTTTCCCTTAAGTGAGTAATCAAAGGTTTATCGAATCCACGGGAGGAAGAGGTTGAATGTATCCTCTCTCTCTCTCTCTAGTAACCCTGCAATTAAGATACAAGAAGTCTCTTGTGTCCCCAACACACCTAATACAATTGTCACTTGTATAGGTGCACTAGTTCGGCGAAGAGACGGTAAAATACAAGTGATATGGATGGTAACAAGTGGTATTTGTAATCTGTAATAAAAATGGCAGCCAGCAAACATGTAACAAAAGTGACTAGAAATGGTGTTCTGATGATTGGAAACAAGGCCTAGGGATCCTACTTTCGCTAGGGATCTCTCTCAACATGTTAGCACAACTGAGAGCATGCAAGTGCTACTCGGAATTATCCTTCTCCTTGATATAACAAGGGTACTATGTGTAGGGCTACAAAAGCACACCTCAAAGTCTGAGTAAACAAACACCACAATTCCACAAAGAATAAACATGGTAAATATCACTCTATATAATTATCAAGGAGTCACACGCGCACCCCGTCTGTCACCAAGGCTTTGTGTTGTCACAACTCCGGAAATTATACTAGAAAAACCAATTGAGTAGCATAACATTACATAAGAATTCAGCCTACTAACAATGCTCATGATCACATAAAGATCACACCATAGGAGAGAGAGATAACCACATAGCTACAGCAGAGCCCTCAGCCTCGATGAAGAACTACTCCCTCCTCATCACACTACAAGAGAAATGACTTTTAGTGACAAAATGTCTCATGACAAAGTTTCAAACCGTCATTGATATGGCTTAATCGGTGACAAATTGCATATTTTGTCATGGATGTACAGTAATCAATGACAGTTGCATTTTTCGTCATGGCAAACCGTCATGGATTAACCATGCGGGATGGGCAAATTAATAGATGACAAATTTTAGACCGTGGTAGTTTGAAACTGTCACTAAATATCACGCGGGGCCGGGACTGACTAGTCACAATTAATTGGACGAATTTTCACAATTATTAATGCAATTTTATATTGTGGGACCCATTAGTCACGTAAATAAATCATTCTCACAATTTTCAATATCCCACGGGACCCCACCTTCAGGTAGAGGAATAGCTTAAAAAAAACTCAGTCTCTACGTCTCGAACTCATGCACTCAAAGGACAAACGAAGGGAGTTGACCACCAGCCCACTACGCAATTTATGTATTCATACAATAATAACTTTCTCTTATATGTATAGCATCGATGTGTAATAAGAAGCTAACGTGTGGAACTCGATCTATGTAACATCCACTTACAAATAAAATAAAAATCTTGTATATATTATGCATCGACATATACAACTTGTCAAGTATAGAAAAAAGAGGAGATCTCGTGATCTCGCATCATGGCTCCAAGGCGCTAACCACCAGGCAAACCAGCAGTTTGTGTACATGCATTGTACTCCGTATGTAATAGATTTCCCTTGTACATACATTGACATGCATGCCAGCTGAACTGCACATCTCATGTTTCTGTTTGCAGTGCTAAGTTAGATTTCTACAGTTTATCTTCCTATTGTTTTGCTAGCTCTGTACTCTTTGTACTCTCTTCTACTGATCAATGAAAAAGCAACTCCGACTGCATTTCCAAAAAAATGAGGCGACAGGAGTTTGAACTCATGACCTCTTAGATACTGTTCAAAATTCTAACCACTAAGCTACAACAACTTTGTGTACTCATAGAATGGTTAACTGGAAACGTTTACGTAATTATTCGGTCACAAACTATCTTCCCCACTCCATGGCAGATCTCGCCGTTGTGATGCCCCACCTAGTCATGGACCTCTTCGGGGAGCCCATCGAGGCGCACCCGCCGTTGTTCCGCCCCGAGTCCTTCCTGCGCGCGGGCTTCGACCCGGACGCCTACGTCGCCAAGCTCCACTCCTACGTGCCCCTTGAGAGCCTCGCCGCCGTACTCCATGCCCACCTCGCCGAGCTTATAGGCCTCGTCAACCGCGACTACGCCTACTTCGCCCGCCTCAAGGGCGTTGACGCCGCCATGCGCGCCCCGCTTGCCAACCTCGGGGACAAGGTCGACGCCTTCCGCGTCGCGATGGCCTCGAGCAGTGGGCCGCCGCGTTCGTCGCGCACGAGCTCCTTGAGCTACTGCTCGACACCTCGCAGTCTCGCACGTCGTCTCCAAGGTACTTGTTCCAGACTGCTCAGCCTCGTGCTGTGGATGGAGATAAGGAGAGAGAGGGAGAAGATGGAGATAAGGAGAGAGAATAGAGAGAGAGGAGGAGAAGACAAGGTTGTTGTGGGTGGGAAGGAGGCCGTTCGATCCCACTTGACCCGACGGTCTAGGACAGTGATCCGCGTGAACACGATCTCAGCCAATAAGAAGACAACGATTTTTTTTCGTGTGCTTAGATTTGGCCCATGGTAAAGAGTGTTTGATTTTTTTATTTATTTCTTTATATTTTTGGGTGTTATATTTTTTTGTTTCATTATTTATTTGTACATTATCCACTACACCATAAAGGACTCTATGCCAAAGGATTGTTTTTTTTTTTTGAGTTTTTCTTCAGTTTCTTTAAGTTTTTTGAAAAAAATGGTCAAAATGGTCCCCATGTCTATTCATTGAAAGGGGTCGAATTTTTCAAAACTATCGACTATTATGTAATATAATCACTATTTGTGTACCTTAAAATGATTTTTGTAAAAAATCAGAGCAAACCATCATACACTTGTAGTTCAAATTTGTATTACTTTAAAAAAAATCAGTATAAAGTCATTTAAATAGGAGAAATAAGGTATAAAGCTATAAAATTCATAATGTTTGTGGATTAACCATCACTAATTTGTGTGAAAATTTGATGGGTTCCATTTTGCACCATATTGTTTTGTACTTACTTCACAAAAAAGTCATTTTCGGCACTTATAAAATGGAAAATAATATTTATAAAAATAATTGGAAAACTTAATGTGGCACCATTGTTCCCATACCAAGATACACCTATGTGCGAAATATGATCAATTTATTCCAAACTATGCCCCGGGAATATGTTCATACCTTGATCGTTTGACTTGAAACCTATACAAGTTTATACACATAGACCTTTTTATGAAGATTTGTTTGAAATTTTTTGTCAAAACTCAAGTTTATCAATTTCTACTAGTAACTAGTAGACATAAAAGGACTCCTTGCCAAAGGATTACTTTTATTATGGTTTTATTCATTTTCTTTGAGGTTTTTGAAACAATGGTCAAAATGGCCACCATGGCTATTCAATGAAAGGGGTAGAAATTTTAAAAACTATAGACGATCCTATGATATAATCACTACTTATGTACCTTAAAATGATTTTTTTTGTAAAAAATCAGAGCAAACTATCATACACTTGTAGTTCACATTTGAATTACTTTCTAAAAATCGGAATAAAGTCATTTAAAAATAGGTGAAATTAGGTAGAAAGCGAGAAAATCCTAATATTTATGGATTATCCACCAAATCTGGACTAATTTGTGTGAAAATTGGACGGGTTCCATTTTGCACCATTTTTTTACTGGCTTCACAAAAAAAGTCATTTTTGACACTTAGAAAATGGAAAATGATATTTATAAAAGTAATTTCAAAAATCTGTTTGGCACCATTCATTATCATACCAAGATACACTTATGTTCCAAATATGGGCAATTTATCACAAACTATGCCATGGAAATGGACATACCTTGATCGTTTGACTTCAAGCATGCATATACAAGTTTATACACGATAGACCTTTTTGTGAATATTGTTTTTGAAATGTTTGTCAAACTCAAGTTTATCAATTTTTGTAGCAACTAGTAGACATAAAATGATGGTACAAAATGACACCGATACAATTCTCAAACAAATTAGGCTATATTAATGGATAATCCCAAAATATTAGGAATTTGCTCGTTTTCTATCTAATTTCGCCCATTGATGTGACTTTATTCCGATTTTTCGAAAGTAATTCAATTTGAACTATAAGTATGTCGTAGTTTCCTCTGATCTTTTTACAAAAATCTTTCGGTACAAAAGTAGTGATTATATAACATTGATTGATTTGAAATATTTGACTCCTTTCTATGAATAGCGATGCTGATCAATTTTTTGTGCCTCCGTTATCACACACATACAATTACCTAGTATATGAATAAAAGGGCATATGCAAAGGAATTTTACTTTGGACATTTCCTTTCAATTATTTGATTTTGGCACAGAGTCGAAATTATAACACACTTACTGTTTAAATAAAAATAAATTTCAGGCCTAAAAGTACTGGCTCCCGCACCTCGTCTTCCCTCCAATACTTGGCGAAATTTCGCCCGCGCCTTTTCTTCCCTTCGTGTCCTGAAAAGTTTTTCGTATTGTCGCCTTTAGCGCGTAGGAATATTTTGGCGTATTGCGCGGACGATATATAGCGGCACGACGTCCCTCTCATCTTATCCTCTCAGTGTCCCGTACAGATATCATCTTCTAATCACCTCGCTCCCTAGGATCCCCTTTCACCGACGCCTCCCTGCAGATCCGGCGACCTCGCACGGGATGGCCACGACGGCCTCGGATGGACACGTCCACAACGTTGTCCGCGATCTCGCCGACGGCTCGACGAGGCCATGGCGGCCTCATACAGGGGTGGCCCTGACTGCCGTGCCTAAGATATGCAAAGCCACAGCGGCGGCGTTTATATCCCATTCCTATTTTCGTCATGCATCGCTTCTGAGATCTGTTGGTTGATTTTGTTCGTTGTCTCGTAGGAAAATGAGTGGAGGCTGGATCGGATCTGGAGGGCCCCTCCCTACCCTGTCTGCCTTCAGATCTATGTTGTAGCCACGGTTATTTAATTACAAGGGGAATCTATTTTTGTTGAGCTGGGTACTTTGTCATTTATGTGTTTGTTAATTTGTAGGATGGAATGGTATCTCAGATCGAGCACGCCTTCATCTGAGGAGTCAAACTCAGGTAATTCAGGAACCCGGTAGGTTTAGGTGTTGTTTTCTATTTGTTGAGGTCCTAATTGGCTGTCCGTGTTGGTTTGGTATTGTTTCAGGTGCAAACGATCATGTGAAGATGTTCCAATGGAGGATGTGATAATAGGTAAACAAAGTTCTAGCCGATTTAAACATGTAATCTTAATTTCTTTTTCATATATATATATATCCTGGTGGTTCAGGTTACTTCTCTTCATGTCCTTTTCAGTAGTGGTAAACTGTAAGCATCGATAGGTACGACATGTTCTGAGCTTCATACTTTTAATTCTAGTGGTTTTGTGCTCTGGTCATAAAAATGTCAGGCGGATCCAATTTTCTTAGATTATCCTGATTCATCCCGAAGCTTCCAGCATATATAGGACATCGTAGTGTCAGTTTCCATCTAATGTGTACATGTGTGCTCACTGTCATAGTCCCATATACTCATGGAAAGTTCACTTTTGTTGATTTTGTACATTCAAGCTTGTTTTCAGAACTAAGTAGGAACATGCAAAATGAACTAAGTACCATGTGGTGGCCCATGTAGGTGGAAGTGTTGTTTTTTTACTTTAGGTAAAGAGTTCAATTTGTATTTTTTTTTTTTTTGAGATTGATAATCTTTGTCTTGAAGCAATATCAGTTGCCATAAATATTTGATTATTATGTATGTGACTTGCATGTTGACCCCATTAACAAATCTGAGCTTCCTGTTATTTCCTTCATGGCTACCGAAATTAGAACCACTTTCTGTTCATCTATGCTCACTTGGAAGTTGTTGATATTGGGCTATCCTCACTTTGGAAGTTGTTGATATTGAGCTACTGCTTCTGTGATTGCAGCTGTTCCATCATCTAAAGAGATCTCATCGGTGGGTAGATTGGTAAAGCATATGTCCTTGCAAGAGATGACAGAGGAAACAGGAAGAGCTAGAAGATTGTATGAACATAGATAGAGAAGATGAGATAGAGAAGCGTAGGTTATAAATGATCTTGTTGTATTTACGTGTCTCAGTTAGACTTCGCAACAACTATTGTCTTGTGTAATACTTGTTGTATGTGTCATAACAATTTGTGACAGACTTCTCAGGTTTGAATTTGAATAAAATATTTGATAATATTTGGTACTTTGACGCCAAATATTATCAAATTTTAATAAAATGTGTGCGCAAGTTTTAATATTATGCACATTGACGCCAACTTTCACCAGTGATGAAAATTGTGATTTACTCGCATGTAAGATTTGAATGGACCCACATGATATAATTCCATGTCACTACCAACTGGACCCACATGACAACGTCTAGGCCACCACTTTTGGACCCACTCATCAGCATTCACGTCACCACGGCTGGACCCACATGTAAGAAGCCACGTCAGCATTTGTTGACCAATTCTATACTCAAATTCAATCTAATAGTGACAAATTTTCATACATACGGTGACAAATCAGGCTGTCACATATTAACCATAATCATTGACAAAATTTCCTACCGTCACAGATTCAAACTAATCAGTGACAAAAAAATTCATCTCGTCATTCCCATGAATCTATGACGGTCAATCAGTGACAAACCTAATGACGCTCCAATTTTGTCATCCAGAACTAATCAGTGACGAAAATGGGGTATTAAGTGACAAAAGCAGTTTGTCACTAAAAGTCATTTACCTTGTAGTGTCATGGGAGGTAGCACGTCGATGAAGATGGCTCCGGGGGCAATTCCCAATCCCGGCAGGGTGCCGAAATAGGAACTTCTGTCCCCCGAATTAGGATTTTTGGTGGCGGCGGCGCTCGGATGCATTTCTAGAGAAAAACTTCGAAGTTCCAGCGTTATTAGGTCAGGAGCAAATATATAGGCGAAGAGGCGGCGCGAGGGGGTGGACGAGCCGTCCAGGTGGCACCCGGCCGCCACCCCAGGTCCAATCGCGCCTGGGTGGCACCTGGAGACTGTGAGCCTCCCCTGGACTTGTCCTTCTTGCTCCCGGAGTCTTCTGGCGAAAAAGAATTTCTGTAATTTTTTTGGATTTTTCTGAGCACTTTGGATTTTGGACCTTTTCTGCAACGCATAGACATAATAAACAGAAACTGGCACTTGGCATCTTGTCAGTAGGTTAGTTCCATAAAATATGCCAAAATGATGTAAAACATTATAAAAACATGTGGCAATGATATATAATCAAGCATGGAACATCAAAAATTATTGATACGTCGGAGACATATCATCATCCCCAAGCTTAACTCATGCTCGTCCTCGAGTAGGTAAGTGATAACAAAATAATTTTTGAAGTGACATGCTCTACCAATACAATCTTGATCAAGTAGTCATCTAAAGCATATGAATTGAATGCATTGGTCCAAAACAATGGTTCATTGAATGAAACAAACAATGACTAACTAGGTGCAACATCTAAACAAGAATTTACTAGAAAAGAGTACTTTGGAGATCTAAAAGTATAACACTTGACAATGATTGATATCTCACAAAGCAATATTAGTTCAACAAAGGGTTTGGCCAACACAAAGGAAGATTTAAGTTTTCAGCAAAAAGCTTCAACTTGCAACTTGTTTATCTTAAGATAAAGTCAATACAAAGTTTTCACAGTTAGACACAAAGATAACATGAAGTAAAACATGAACCAAAGTTGATACCAAGTGATTGCTTGAGGGGGTTAAGAAGGAAGAGGAAAACTGACTCAACATAAAAGTAAAAGAAAGGCCCTTCGTAGAGGGAAGCAGGGATTAGTCATGTGCTAGAGCTTTTTATTATTTATTTTTTATTTTTTTGACAGAAGTAAAATAGTTTTGAGATATGCATGCTTTCATCAACGACTTCACAGTAAAGAAACTAGCTAGTCCCCCATTTCAAGCTAGGCTTTTAGACTTTTGAGAGTGGCTGGTTTTAGAGGAACGAGTACATTCCTCTTTCTCCTTGGTTTCACCAATATCCAATGTTTGACTGATTTCTCAGGTTTTCATTGTGCGGAGGAGAATGGTGAGTTATATTTATATTTTGCTTAAACCGCTCTCGGGTACATTCAAGTGAGCACATGAACCATCAACACCGGGTGTGTCGCAACAGTGGAACACGGGGTTCCCCTGATGTAGTCAAAGTGGGTCCACCGCCTGTGGGCCCACCAAGAAGGCGAACAAGGCCAAGGTTCAAGACTGGCAGATGCCCCCCCATCTACCCCACAGCGACCAGGCAGGAACGGCATCGACAACCACGGCTAAGGACCAGGGGACCTTCCGGGGGCCCCTTCAACCCGTCAGATGATGCGAAGGTCCCGGGGACCCCGATGCCCGGCAGGAGGCCAGGCTCATCACCGGGATCCAACCTCTGCACACACGAAGAGGATAGGCTTGCCAGCTTCGGCTGGAGGCTCCTAGAAGACTTGGGCGCCAATAAGATGGAGGCGCTGTGGGGGGACAGGGTCGGAAAAAGGTGTCAGCCTCTGTCCGTCCGCCCTGCAAAAGGTGGGCGACCACACCTAACCCCCCTCAGAAGAATACTTGGATGAGAAGAAGCCACGTCACCCCCAAGAAGAACCCGGAGCGGTTTTCTCGCCAAAACCCCTCCGCCCCCAAAGGTGCACATGTGGGATCCCCTTGGCCTATAAAAGGAGGACTAAGGCACCTGAGAAAAGGGGGAGGACGGAAGGACGGATTTCCAGAGAGTCGGAGGCTAGGTTAGGTAGCGCACAAGACGAAGAGTAGCATAGGCGAGAGGTGATCTCCTCCGGGTCAGGATCTGCTCATCTTCAACCTCTAGCCGACACCTCCCAGGTTGGCACCCGCAACCACCCCTGTAAAGCTACACCATGATATACCACTCAATCCAGACATGCAGGAGTAGGGCTGTTAGCCTCCGGGCGGCCCGAACCTGGGTAAACTCTTTGTGTCTCTGCATTGCTTGCTAGTACGTAGATCTAAGGCGTAGATGAAGTCCTCCCGGCGGAAGACGTTTCTCAGCCTCCTTCGCGCCCCATACCAAACCTAAAAAGGGGGTATCCTTTACTCTCGGTGTCCGTGATCCAAGACACGACATCTGGCGCGCCAGGTAGGGGGCGCAAGCGCTGGATCCACCTCCATCGACTTCAAGATCTTCTTCTAGATCTCGATCAAGGTATGCGTCGACCTCGTCGCCAGGTTCATTGACAAGGTCTGCGTTGACCTCGTCGCCAGGTTCATCGACAAGGTCTGCGTCGACCTCGTCGCCAGGTTCATCGACAAGGTCTGCGTCGACCTCGTCGCCAGGTTCATCGACAAAGTATGCGTCGACCTCGTCGCAGGTTCATCGACAAGGTCTGCGTTGACTCATCATCGGGTTCATCAACAAGGTCTGCGTCGACCTCATCGCCAAGTTCATCGACAAGGTCTGCATCGACCTCAGGTTCATCGACAAGGTCTACATCGACCTCGTCGCCAGGTTCATCGACAAGGTCTGCGTCAACCTCATCGCCAAGTTCATCGACAAGGTCTGCGTCGACCTCATTGCCAAGTTCATCGACAAGGTCTGTGTCGACCTCAGCTTCATCGACAAGTTCTGCGTCGACCTCAAGTTCATCGACAAGGTCTACGTCGACCTCAGGTTCATCAACAAGGTCTGCATCGACCTCAGATTCATCGACAAGGTCTGCATCGACCTCAGATTCATCGACAAGGTCTGTGTCGACCTCAGGTTGATCGACAAGGTCTGCGTCGACCTCAGGTTCTTCGACAGGGTCTACGTCAACCTCGTCGCCGTGTTCGTCGCCAGGATCTGCCTCGGCTGCATCGCCAAGCTCTGCGCTAGGGATGGCTCGGAAGAAAAAGGCCAAGACTGACATGGAGTATCTTCGGCACCCGGGGCTTGGCTTCAACCCTGAAGAGTCATCGGTGATGCCTTCAGTCCAAGGACAAGCCCACGGGATTCAGTTCGTCCCCCCAACAGCGCAGGCCAGCCTGGTTGCTAGTGGATATAGGCCTCAAGGAAGTGCTACCGGCATCGATGTACCTCCTTCCCCGCGGATGCGTGGAGTGAAGGAGGAACTCTGCTTGGAAACACCACCTACGGCACTCCTCCAAGAGGAGGAGAGTCAAGATTTGGACGCGAAGAACGAGCTTCTCGATGAAGATCCCCACGTTTATGTGCCGCAAGAGATCCAGATCCCTTTGGGCGAAGATGGTCAACCAGGACCCTGGTGCTCGTTTCACCAATCCGATGGGCATAATGTTGATGACTGTCGTGAGCTCAAAAAGCGCCCGAGAAGCGGGGAGTGTTACACCTGCGGGGAACTCGGTCACCTCAGCAGGGACTGTCCTCTCAACCCGAGACCAAAGAAAGCCAAGAAAAAGAAATCTCAGAGAACTTTTGCCAACATTTCCACTCAAGCTGACAATCTCGACGAACCTTGCTCGCCACCAGCAATGCAAGGAACACAAGAAAGCAGCAGATGACTGTCACCTGTTGGAATCAAGCTTTCTTCTACGAAGGCCTCCCTGGAAAAGAATGGGATATGCCGGGTCACATCGTGACGATACACCCGGGACCAAGTGGACCTCCCCAGAAGTACTGGATCGTTAAGTGGATGGCCTCCGGGCGTTAAGGATAAATGAGCCAGATCGGGTCTCCGGACCGGCACCATAAGAGTGTCAGCAAGGCGGACATGCATCCAAGCGGCGTCGGAAATAAGAAAAAGTGGAAGGCCTCCGGGCGTCGAGGATAACGTGCCTTCAAGTGGCGTCGGGAACACAAGGGTCTCCGGACCGGGGTCAATAAGGTCCTGCGCCAGTGGAGGCTGGCTGGGCAGGCGGCGATTTCAGCACGGGTCCCTGATCCTGCAGGTAACCGTAGGTAGGGCAGAGTTATGTCTTAAAAGCGGCATAGAAAACCCGCCGTGGCGGCAGTGCGACGAGACAATTGCTGAAATCGTCAAAGGAGGTCGACACTGAGCTAAGTATAAACATGCTTGCACGGGCCTTTTCCTTGTTGCATCTGTTTTATGCATTTTGGCTAAGACGAAAGCGGGCTTTGTTTTGGGGTGGCGCCTCCGCGACGAAACTGTCAGTTTCCCTCGGGCAGTGGAGTCGTGGGCTGAGGTCCGTGCGGTCAAAAAATGGTGGGATCTTGGGGGATGCGCCCTATGTCGGTAGATCATATCTGTCTGATTGCCCACGGCTGGTTAGCTCTCACGCCCATTGGCCCTTCCCGAGAGCGTTAAGCCTCCACGAATGCAATAAAACGGATAAAACTTGGAAAAAGTTTATTTATATTCGATACATGCAAGTTTACAAGCTTATTTGGTGGCACAACTCCCAAAACGCAGTTCACAATCCCTGGTATTGTCTCGTTTGTTTTCAGGATCACTTGTCGTCCTCGTGGGAGAGACACTCCATGATCTCGTTCACCTGGCGGGTTACCTCGGGATCGGACAACATCTCTGGGGAGAGACCCTCCAGGTCGGACAGTGAGAGAAGCTGCTGATGCCGCTGACGGAGGGCCGGAACGAACTGGGTGGCCACCTGCCGGGCCGCAACCCTCCCCGCCTGGAGGGTGGCCTTGCTCGTGCTCTCCTTGATGCCGCCAAAAAGTGAAGCCACGAGCTCTAGGAATGAAGGGTAACACCGGAGGGAGAGGGCGCCTGCCGCACAACCTCGGCCTTCGCGAAGGCCAAGAACTCCCGGACGTTGGGAAACGTCCTTGTGAACCCTGGTGCCGGGTCCGCTGTATGCGGGTCAGGCTGGAGGCTCACGGGCCCCGATGCGGGGGCGCCACCGGGAGCCTGCTCGGCCTCGGCGCCAAGTTCGGGGCAGGCCGTTGGGGTCTCAACGTCGCCCTCGCCCTCGGCGCGGTCCTCCGCCCATTCAGCACCAAGTTCTGGGCGGGCCGCTGGGGGCTCAACGTCGCCATCGCCTCCGGCGCGGTCCTCCGCCTCGAGATCTGCATCAACCACAAAGTATCCGCCTCTGGGGGACCTTCCAGCCACCCGGGGGCAACGGTAACGACTCCGGGAGAAGTTAACTAGAGACGGCACGGAGGCTGCCGGGTCCCGACCCGAGGCCGCCTGTTCCTGCCCACGAAGGGGCGGCGTCTGGGCCGCCATCGACGGCGACCCTATGGTTCCTCCCTCCGGGGATCTGGCCCTCGGAGGGGTCCTGACGGGAGACCGGAACTCCTTCGCAACCGCCGCGGAGCTCTCCGCGGCCTCTCCCGCCTCCTCATCTTCATCGACGCGACCGCACTTTCGGGGGCTTCCGGACCCGGAGGACCTGCAAACGCACGACGACGGTCAGGGCAGCCATAATCCCTGGCAGACACGGGAGGATCGGGGAAGGAGTCCAGACTCACCTAATGGCTCGTTTGGCACCGGAGAAGCCCAGCCGCTCCGGCCGACACGAGGATCGAGGAGACGTTCCGTTCGGGACGCTTCCTCCTGTTGGATTCAAGACGGTCGTTGGCGGTCCGCGCGGATCGCAACGTTCACCAAGGCGAAGAAGACCCGTGGGCTCGCACTGCTCCCCTGCGAGCGCGGCCCCGACGGATGGGACAAGACGATCAAGACATGATGCTGGGGACCCACTTTGACTTTTTTAGTCATAGCCCCGGCGGCAGAAGGACGTGGCCACCGGGACTATGCCTGGGGGCTACTGTCACAACAGTGGAACACGGGGGTCCCCTGATGCGGTCAAAGTGGGTCCACCGCCTATGGGACCACCAAGAAGGCAAACAAGGCCAAGGTTCAAGACTGGCAGATGCCCTCCCCCCATCTACCCCACGGCGACCAGGCAGGCACGGCATCGACAACTACGACTAAGGACCAGGGGACCTTCCGGGGCCCTCTTCAACCCGGCAGACGACACGGAGGTCCCGGGGACCCCGATGCCCGGCAGGAGGCCAGGCTCATCCCCGGGATCCAACCTCCGCACACGCGAAGAGGATAGGCTTGCCTGCTCCGGCTGGAGGCTCCTAGAAGACTTGGGCGCCAAGAAGATGGAGGCGCCGTGGGAGGACAGGGTCGGAAAAAGGTGTCAGCCTCTGTCCGTCCGCCCTGCAAAAGGTGGGCGACCGCACCTAACCCCCCTCAGACGAATACTTGGACGAGAAGAAGCCACGTCACCCCTAAAGAACCCGGAGGGGTTTTCCCGCCAAAACCCCTCCGCCCCCAATGGTGCACCTGTGGGATCCCCTTAGCCTAAAAGGAGGACCAAGGCACCTGAGGAAAGAGGGAGGACGGAAGGACGGATTTCCAGAGAGTCAGAGGCTAGGCTAGGTAGCGCACAAGACGAAGAGTATCATAGGCGAGAGGTGATCTCCTCTGGGTCAGGATCTGCTCGTCTTCAACCTCTAGCCGACACCTCCCGGGTTGGCATCCGCAACCACCCCTGTAAAGATACACCATGATATACCACTCAATCCAGACATGCAGGAGTAGGGCTGTTAGCCTCCGGGCGGCCCGAACCTGGGTAAACTCCTTGTGTCTCTATGTTGCTTACTAGTACGTATATCTAAGGCGTAGACGAATTCCTCCCGGCGGAAGACGTTTCTCAGCCTCCTTCGCGCCCCATACCGAACCTAAAAAGGGGGGAAATGACCTTGCTTGTCACAGGTTATATCTAGCTTCCTACTGCTTCCTCATGAGCTTAAAAATAGTGGCACAAAAGGAGAATTTTGAAAGTTTAAAGATAGCACATGAAAATTTTACTTGGAGTGGCAGGGAAATACCACATGTAGGTAGGTATGGTGGACACAAACGGCAAAGATATTTGGCTCAGGAAGTTGGGTGCACGAGAAGTATTCCCTCTTAGTACGGAATTTTTGGGCTTAGCGGGATATCAAGCAAACACATAACATCAACTTGGTTCAATGAATGACTACAGATATACATCATGCATAACCACTGGACTTCACACCGTCTACCTTGTTAGCCAAACCAACTCTTTGAAAAAAGAATATCTAGACTTTGAGAGCTACCAAGCAGGACAAGCACCACAATTTTAAAGCCTTACTGTAGTTCTTTACTAATCTATTCTTACTAGATGATACACAAGTTTAAGCATTAATCTACTTCATATCTCTAAACAATTTACAAGTATCAAAGATTCAAGACAATGATCTACAAGATTAATGTAACGCCCCGACCCCGGAATTATACAGAGAGGCTATGTAGTCAACACAACCATCAATGTATAAAACAAAGATCGAGACTTGTGGAACAGAACTGGCACAAAGCATGACTCTACGACACAAAACATTTATATAGCAACTCATATAATGAGAAGAATACAAATTACACAACGAAAGGATCACAGATCCAACAATTCAACAAGCGGAAGCGGGTAGTGTTGTCTAACAACAAGAAGCAAATATATGGCCTAAGAGGCCTACAATAAACATCATCCCAGCCAGCTTGTTCCACGGTCCCAAGCTGCCACCTGGGAACCCCAGACTAGTAGTCGACGTCAACGAAGAAACCACCTAGTCGCTCGGCGTCGTCCTCCTCTGAAATACAAATACATAGAGGCAGCAAAGAGAGACTGAGTACGATGTACTCGCAAGTTTAGTAGGGCGATATAGGCCCAATGACTGACGGAGGCTCTAAAGCTTTATATGTAGTTATTTTGCATAAAGCCAGTTTCCAATAAAAGAGGTAAAAGACACAAGGCAGCGTCTATTCAGAATATTTTTCATAAAAGGGGTAAGAGAGTAACATTATCATCTTCGGTTCTCGGCGAACCTACTTGCAACCATCACCACTCATCTCACACAAAGGCACTCCCTCGAATCCCCCTCGAGGAAATGAACCTTTATCTCAAGTTGATTAATGCAACCTTTAGCTGCCATATCAATTAGGTTAAAAGTTATCTATGAGCTGATCCGCCTTTCCCAAGAGTTTGTCCATAACCGTGGACACGGCTTTTCGAAAAGATTAACCCTGCAGGGGTGTACTAATTTACCCATCGGTACCGTCCGGCTCACCTAGTTGGCCCTCTTCCGGGGAAGGCCGGCGAACGGGCGCGGTTAGACCTTTACATTGCATGAGGCTTACTCAAGGACCATCAGTGTGCGGAAGGACAGGATCAGCGCTCTCAGCGCCCTGCCCCGCGGCCACATTCCTAAACACCACCATCCTCGTTCCTTTTTCCACCCACACAACTCACGCGCAAATGGAAAACTCGAACTAGAGGACCCTTGACAAGCCCCTCACAACTTATTCGGTCAAAGGGGGTTCCATATGCCCCCACCTCCGGAAGCACGCTCGTTTTCTTGGTTCTAGCTAAAAGCACTCTCAGCCTAGGCGGCAAGAATGAGGCAAACCACCCTCCCCGAGGGCAACTCATCCAAGCCTTTAGCAATTTAATTAAGCATTACATTCATCCACCATGTCCGAATCATTCCATCATCAACAATAAATATGGAATTCAATAACGGACATTACTAGCATTTCAACTAAGCATTTCTAAGCATGGCAAAGCATATAACCAACAATTATAATTGTATCCGGCCAACACATCAACACTAGGGTTCATAGGTAGGGGTACATGTGATTGGCTCGGGGAAAACATGCATTCATAGGATATTCTAATATTACCATAAAAGACATTTGAACCGCATGCAATATTATGGTGGATAAAATAATTTGATAAAAGCATAGGATGCTAGATGCCAAGAAGGTTAGGTTATCTCTTGCCTTGCTGCCGGGTAGCGTAGTATTGCTCGTCGGGGTAGGAGAGGGAACCCTCGACTCCGGAATCTATCGATACCCCAAAAGAAAAGGCAAAGAACACATAAATCACACGAACTCAAGATGCAATGCTCAATCACATGATGACATGTCAAGTTGATGCAAAGATATCATTATCTAAATTAAAAGCAAAATTAAATGAGGAGCCAAATAATTAGTGCAATTATTTGGAAGCAACCCCATATTTATCTTAATGGCCACATCCTTATCAAACATTAATTTATTAGAGAGGTGGCTCAATATGCATGAACATGACATGAATGGATAGGTTTCGTTCTTCCGATCATTTTGGTATTTTATTTGTAATTTTCGGAGTACCGATGATAAACGACAAATTAAAGAAATAATTGAAATTACTTCATTTAACCGAATTATGAATAACATCAAATAAAAGTTTGGGATCATGATGTGATAAGTACATAACTTGATAGCATTTGAAGTGTGGATCACATTGATATTTAATTCATAATTTTTGGACAATTATTTAAAAAGTTATGGATTTTCCTAATTTGGGATTATTTAACCCATTTTAGGAATTCTTAAAACACAGCAATTTTATTTAGACAAAAGGGAAAAACAATGTTACCCAAAGATAGGAAATGTTTTTCTGAGCATTGTCATATTTAATTTGCAAATTTTGGATCAATATTCGAAAAGATACAAAAGTTTTAATTTCACTTTATTTCATAAAAAGAAAAGGCAAAGGGCAGACAGGCCGGCCTGGTGCCGGCCAGGCCGGGCTGTGGCTGGGCAGGGACCCGAGTGGTCCGGCCTTTGGCCAGCCCAGGCTGGGCTCCCAGGCCGGGAGTGTGGCCGAATGACCCGGCCCAGAGCCGGCCCAAAACGAGAGGGAGGCCGAGTCCAGGCCGGCACGTCGGGCACGCGCGCGTGTTGGTCTAAGCCACGACCGGCGCAACGCGGCGCGGCGACCGGCGGCTCGGCCGCGGACGGATCCGGCGAGGGAGGCCGAACGGGGAGCGTGCATTTGTCCTTCGGATGCGTCTCGACGAGGGCGACCGAATGGTGGCGGCGCCGCCCATAATGGGTCACCGGACCGAAGACTATGACGACGACCGGCGGCGGCCCGAGCGTGGGCTACATCGACGCGACGACCTAGGGGGAGAGGAAGGAGAGGGAGATGTCCCGGAGGGAGAGGAGCTCACCAGCAGCTCGACGAGGAGGTCAGGGAGGCTCGGGGTCGACCACGGAGGCCGGAATCGTCGAGGACGGCACGGCGAGCGGCGGACCGACGGCGGGGAGGGAGAGCTCGATTAGCAGCGAGTCCGGGCCTCCCAGCAAGCGGAAGACGGTGGAGGAGCTAGAGGGAGTCACGGCGGCGATGGCGGTGCGCTCGGTTTGGCTCGGGGACGGCCGGAGCGGTGGCTCAGTGCGGCGGCAGTGGCGGCAACGCGCAGGACGGCAAGGGAACCGAAGAACGACTTCGATCCGAAAAACGGGAGCAAGAGGAGGGAGGAGGGTGAGGGCATGGCGAGTGGGGGACGCTCAGGTCATCGTGGCGTGCTAACAATCTCCAGGAGGGGGGCCACGGCGGCATGTCCGGCAGGGCGGCATGGGCGCCCGCCCTGTCGCCACAGGAGGAAGGGGGGAAGAGGGAGGCTGACAGTGGGGACCCACTGTCAGGGATTTCACCTTTTCCATTTTTCCCTTTTTTTTGATTTTTCAAACAGCAAGAATTATCTATTTAAAAGAGCTATTTAAGAGATTTACAAAAATCTGGGAAAATTCATGTGGGCTCCCTAGGTGCTGAGGAATCACCACAAAAATTGTTATCCCAAAATAAAATGTTTAGGTTCACATTTATTCATATTGTCACAAATTGATCATTTTGATAAATTGCAAAAAGGCACTTATTTGGAGCATTTTCACATCCTAAAGAATTATGAAATTACTTGAGTAAGCTCCCCTTGCCAGGCAGAGACTCCACACAATTTTGGTTGGCAACATAAACAGGTTTGCACCACAGTTGGTCATAGGATTTTAAATGAGGCAATTTTAATAATTTCCCAATTTATATTTATTTGGAGAACTTAAGCCATTCAATAAGTTATGAAATATATTTATGGAGGCTCATATTATAGCAATGAATCACTCCATAATTTTAGTTTGAAAAAGTTGGGGAAGTTTAACTTGGTTCCAAGAATAGAGATTGGGTTAAGCCATTTTGGAACCCTCATATTTATTCCTAATTTGACAAAACTTGGAAATTGAGAGTTGGGGATAAGAAGCCAATCTGGAACTTCCTAAACAATTTGGAAATTCAAAAATAAATTATCTTGCCAAATTGAGCTTTGCATTTGGTTTGGCCCTTTTGGCCAATGCATTAAGTTTGGAAAATGTGAGGAAGGGTTTTGCTTCCGTTGGTTTCATTTCTAGGTGTTGCTTTATTTCCATATTAGCAAATTTTAAATATGTATGCCATGATGCAATGCAACACAAAAAGCGAAAATTTGGCCCGTATTTTAGGGTACCAAATCTGGGCTGTTACAATTCTACCCCCCTTACAAGAATCTCGCCCCGAGATTCCTAGAGTAGGAAGAGGGAGGAGTGAAACATGGAACACCTTATGATCATTCGGGAATTTGGTAGACACCTCAAGTTGATAGTAGAGATCTATCATAGTAACTTTTCTGCCGGGGTATACTCATATATGCCATATTGAGTAGCGAAAGCCATCTTCGGAATATCCTCCCTTCTAATTTTGACCTGATGATATCCTGACCTCAGGTCCATCTTAGAGAACACCATTGCACCGGCTAGATGATCGAATAGGTCATTTATTCGAGGAGTAGGATACTTGTCCTTGACGGTCACCACAGTCAAAGGGCGGTAATCAACCACCCGTCTAGGATCATCGGTATTCCGTCCTTTGACAAAGATGACCGGACAGCCCCAAGGCGAGCTACTCGGACGGGCGAATTCCCTTTCCAGCAGCTCGTCAAGTTGCTTCTTCAACTCAGTTAGCTCTTCCGCTGGCATGAGGTAAGGCCTTCTGAAAGTTGGGGCGGTTACCGGAACCAATTCAATGACGAATTCCACACTTCGATCAGATGGCCTGCCAGGCAACTCCTCAGGAAAGATATCGGGGAAATCACACACCACAACCACCTCATGTATCTCAGGTGGGGTGATACCCTCCAGGAAAATAGGATTGATCTCCGGAGAGAGGGGAGTGGCAGTGGACGGAGTTGCAGAAGTAGGGGACCAGTAACGCACTAGTCCATAGGTTGGGTGGTTTACTGTGATAGTCTTGGCAACACAATCTAGCTTGGCCTGATATGTGGCTAGCCAATCCATGCCCAGAATGACATCTATCCCCACTGACTGTAGTGCTATCAACGAAAACGGGAAAGGAATTGTCGCTATAGAAATCTGAACCTCCGGAGACATCCAGTGAGTGTGCCAACTAGAGCCTGGGGTCTTGACCACTAACAGGGAGTCCATATCCTCAAACGGTATTTGATGGTTGAGTGCAAATGATGTGGATATGAATGAATGCGATGCTCCAGAATCAAATAAGACTGAAGCTGGATATGTGTTGATTCGAAGCGTACCCATGAGAACTCCGGGCTCCTCCTCAATGCCTTCAGCCGAGACGTGGTTCAGACGACCACGGCTGACGGTGGTAGCCTTGGCGGCTGGGGTAGAGGGTGCTGGTGCAGGTGCCGAGGTAGCCGGTGCCTTCTGGGGACACTCCCTGGAGTAGTGCCCCGGCTGGCCACAAGCGAAGCACGTGACTCCCGGTGGTGCAGGCAGTCGAGGTCGAAAACCGCCTCCGGCCGCACCCAAGGTCGAAGTAGCTGGGCGAGGCGGAGGTGGCAGGTACCCGGTGGGCTTCGGCGCGAAGGGCGCCTTCGGCACGGCGCTGAAAGGCACGAAGACCTTGCGCTTCTTGCCCTCAGAGGAGGAGGAGCTCTGGTGGTCGGTGGAAACGGGCCTCTTAGAAGCCTCTAGCTCCTTCCTACCTTGCTCCATGGTGAGAGCCTGGTTGTAGAGCTCTTGGTAGGAGGTGAACTTGAAGGGCAGGAGCTCGTATCGGAGACGAGGTGCGAGCCCCTTGCGGAAGAGGTATTGCTTGTCCTCATCATTCGTCACGTCCCGAGGGGCGTAACGGGAGAGGTGGTTGAACTCCCGCCCATAGGCTTGGACGTCCATGCGTCCCTGGGTTAGATCCAGGAACTCCCGCCTCTTGAGCTCGAGGATGGGCTTGGGGATGTACGCCGCACGGAAGGCGGTGCGGAACTCCTCCCAAGTGATGACATGGCCCGCGGCAACCATAGCCACGTGGCTCTCCCACCAGGAGCCGGCGGCTCCTTCCAGAAGGTAGCTGGCGAAGTTGACGTACTCCGCCGCAGGAACATGGAGAGCGGCAAACTTGCGCTCGATAGCCCGAAGCCAATCATCCGCATCAAGCGGCTCCTTAGCCTCGGAGAAAGAGGGAGGTTGGGACCGCAAGAACTGGTTGAGGGTGGTGCAGTCCGTGTTCCTCCTGGCCCCTTGCTGGACCAGCTGCTCGAGCAACCGCTCATTACGCAGACGGTTTTGTTCAATTGCCATCATAACCTCCGCCATTGAGGGTGGCGGTGGTGGATCAGGGCTGCTATGTTCCCCACGACGGGTAGGAGCCATTCTGAAGAATTGGAACAACGACAAGTTAGTAACCGATTCCGACAGATAAGATAGATCATTGTTGCTTCCAGATATAGATAAATAACATCAGGGTTCAACAGAAAGATCTTGGGTTAAAGATCAGCTTCATGCACTGGGACCCACAATAGCATAACACTCGATCACAAGGGTGACAGCCCTCATGAATAATTACACCGGAGCCCTAGCACAATCCGGGACCTTCGGTTCAAGATCTTGGGCTAAAGCAAAGAAATATCTTGACGAACCATCATACTTCCTTTATTCATGTTTTAGGTTTGGCAGAGGAGTAAGGATAACTAGTAACTAATGGTAGGAACCCAAATCCCGAGATCCTAAAGATTTTGAACTTTGCCGATGATCAGAAGAACCGTTGAAATCAAATAGAGGTAAGATGACACCGAGATCAGAGTGAATTGGATGAGGAGTAAAAAGAATCCTAGGAGGGTTTTCACAACTCATTTTTAGGTTGAAAATAATTTTCACGAACTAGACTCGACATCGACCAAAAGAAAGGGTTTCCTACAGGCAGTCCTGCTCTGATACCAACTTGTAACGCCCCGACCCCGGAATTATACAGAGAGGCTATGTAGTCAACACAACCATCAATGTATAAAACAAAGATCGAGACTTGTGGAACAGAACTGGCACAAAGCATGACTCTACGACACAAAACATTTATATAGCAACTCATATAATGAGAAGAATACAAATTACACAACAAAAGGATCACAGATCCAACAATTCAACAAGCGGAAGCGGTTAGTGTTGTCTAACAACAAGAAGCAAATATATGGCCTAAGAGGCCTACAATAAACATCATCCCAGCCAGCTTGTTCCACGGTCCCAAGCTGCCACCTGGGAACCCCAGACTAGTAGTCGACGTCAACGAAGAAACCACCTAGTCGCTCGGCGTCGTCCTCCTCTGAAATACAAATACATAGAGGCAGCAAAGAGAGACTGAGTACGATGTACTCGCAAGTTTAGTAGGGCGATATAGGCCCAATGACTGACGGAGGCTCTAAAGCTTTATATGTAGTTATTTTGCATAAAGCCAGTTTCCAATAAAAGAGGTAAAAGACACAAGGCAGCGTCTATTCAGAATATTTTTCATAAAAGGGGTAAGAGAGTAACATTATCATCTTCGGTTCTCGGCGAACCTACTTGCAACCATCACCACTCATCTCACACAAAGGCACTCCCTCGAATCCCCCTCGAGGAAATGAACCTTTATCTCAAGTTGATTAATGCAACCTTTAGCTGCCATATCAATTAGGTTATAAGTTATCTATGAGCTGATCCGCCTTTCCCAAGAGTTTGTCCATAACCGTGGACACGGCTTTTCGAAAAGATTAACCCTGCAGGGGTGTACTAATTTACCCATCGGTACCGTCCGGCTCACCTAGTTGGCCCTCTTCCGGGGAAGGCCGGCGAACGGGCGCGGTTAGACCTTTACATTGCATGAGGCTTACTCAAGGACCATCAGTGTGCGGAAGGACAGGATCAGCGCTCTCAGCGCCCTGCCCCGCGGCCACATTCCTAAACACCACCATCCTCGTTCCTTTTTCCACCCACACAACTCACGCGCAAATGGAAAACTCGAACTAGAGGACCCTTGACAAGCCCCTCACAACTTATTCGGTCAAAGGGGGTTCCATATGCCCCCACCTCCGGAAGCACGCTCGTTTTCTTGGTTCTAGCTAAAAGCACTCTCAGCCTAGGCGGCAAGAATGAGGCAAACCACCCTCCCCGAGGGCAACTCATCCAAGCCTTTAGCAATTTAATTAAGCCTTACATTCATCCACCATGTCCGAATCATTCCATCATCAACAATAAATATGGAATTCAATAACGGACATTACTAGCATTTCAACTAAGCATTTCTAAGCATGGCAAAGCATATAACCAACAATTATAATTGTATCCGGCCAACACATCAACACTAGGGTTCATAGGTAGGGGTACATGTGATTGGCTCGGGGAAAACATGCATTCATAGGATATTCTAATATTACCATAAAAGACATTTGAACCGCATGCAATATTATGGTGGATAAAATAATTTGATAAAAGCATAGGATGCTAGATGCCAAGAAGGTTAGGTTATCTCTTGCCTTGCTGCCGGGTAGCGTAGTATTGCTCGTCGGGGTAGGAGAGGGAACCCTCGACTCCGGAATCTATCGATACCCCAAAAGAAAAGGCAAAGAACACATAAATCACACGAACTCAAGATGCAATGCTCAATCACATGATGACATGTCAAGTTGATGCAAAGATATCATTATCTAAATTAAAAGCAAAATTAAATGAGGAGCCAAATAATTAGTGCAATTATTTGGAAGCAACCCCATATTTATCTTAATGGCCACATCCTTATCAAACATTAATTTATTAGAGAGGTGGCTCATTATGCATGAACATGACATGAATGGATAGGTTTCGTTCTTCCGATCATTTTGGTATTTTATTTGTAATTTTCGGAGTACCGATGATTAAACGACAAATTAAAGAAATAATTGAAATTACTTCATTTAACCGAATTATGAATAACATCAAATAAAAGTTTGGGATCATGATGTGATAAGTACATAACTTGATAGCATTTGAAGTGTGGATCACATTGATATTTAATTCATAATTTTTGGACAATTATTTAAAAAGTTATGGATTTTCCTAATTTGGGATTATTTAACCCATTTTAGGAATTCTTAAAACACAGCAATTTTATTTAGACAAAAGGGAAAAACAATGTTACCCAAAGATAGGAATGTTTTTCTGAGCATTGTCATATTTAATTTGCAAATTTTGGATCAATATTCGAAAAGATACAAAAGTTTTAATTTCACTTTATTTCATAAAAAGAAAAGGCAAAGGGCAGACAGGCCGGCCTGGTGCCGGCCAGGCCGGGCTGTGGCTGGGCAGGGACCCGAGTGGTCCGGCCTTTGGCCAGCCCAGGCTGGGCTCCCAGGCCGGGAGTGTGGCCGAATGACCCGGCCCAGAGCCGGCCCAAAACGCGAGGGAGGCCGAGTCCAGGCCGGCACGTCGGGCACGCGCGCGTGTTGGTCTAAGCCACGACCGGCGCGACGCGGCGCGGCGACCGGCGGCTCGGCCGCGGACGGATCCGGCGAGGGAGGCCGAACGGGGAGCGTGCATTTGTCCTTCGGGTGCGTCTCGACGAGGGCGACCGAATGGTGGCGGCGCCGCCCATAATGGGTCACCGGACCGAAGACTATGACGACGACCGGCGGCGGCCCGAGCGTGGGCTACATCGACGCGACGACCTAGGGGGAGAGGAAGGAGAGGGAGATGTCCCGGAGGGAGAGGAGCTCACCAGCAGCTCGACGAGGAGGTCAGGGAGGCTCGGGGTCGACCACGGAGGCCGGAATCGTCGAGGACGGCACGGCGAGCGGCGGACCGACGGCGGGGAGGGAGAGCTCGATTAGCAGCGAGTCCGGGCCTCCCAGCAAGCGGAAGACGGTGGAGGAGCTAGAGGGAGTCACGGCGGCGATGGCGGTGCGCTCGGTTTGGCTCGGGGACGGCCGGAGCGATGGCTCAGTGCGGCGGCAGTGGCGGCAACGCGCAGGACGGCAAGGGAACCGAAGAACGACTTCGATCCGGAAAAACGGGAGCAAGAGGAGGGAGGAGGGTGAGGGCATGGCGAGTGGGGGACGCTCAGGTCGTCGTGGCGTGCTAACAATCTCCAGGAGGGGGGCCACGGCGGCATGTCCGGCAGGGCGGCATGGGCGCCGGCCCTGTCGCCACAGGAGGAAGGGGGGGAAGAGGGAGGCTGACAGGGGGGACCCACTGTCAGGGATTTCACCTTTTCCATTTTTCCCTTTTTCTTGATTTTTCAAACAGCAAGAATTATCTATTTAAAAGAGCTATTTAAGAGATTTACAAAAATCTGGGAAAATTCATGTGGGCTCCCTAGGAGCTGAGGAATCACCACAAAAATTGTTATCCCAAAATAAAATGTTTAGGTTCACATTTATTCATATTGTCACAAATTGATCATTTTGATAAATTGCAAAAAGGCACTTATTTGGAGCATTTTCACATCCTAAAGAATTATGAAATTACTTGAGTAAGCTCCCCTTGCCAGGCAGAGACTCCCCACAATTTTGGTTGGCAACATAAACAGGTTTGCACCACAGTTGGTCATAGGATTTCAAATGAGGCAATTTTAATAATTTCCCAATTTATATTTATTTGGAGAACTTAAGCCATTCAATAAGTTAAGAAATATATTTATGGAGGCTCATATTATAGCAATGAATCACTCCATAATTTTAGTTTGAAAAAGTTGGGGAAGTTTAACTTGGTTCCAAGAATAGAGATTGGGTTAAGCCATTTTGGAACCCTCATATTTATTCCTAATTTGACAAAACTTGGAAATTGAGAGTTGGGGATAAGAAGCCAAACTGGAACTTCCTAAACAATTTGGAAATTCAAAAATAAAGTATCTTGCCAAATTGAGCTTTGCATTTGGTTTGGCCCTTTTGGCCAATGCATTAAGTTTGGAAAATGAGGAAGGGTTTTGCTTCCGTTGGTTTCATTTCTAGGTGTTGCTTTATTTCCATATTAGCAAATTTTAAATATGTATGCCATGATGCAATGCAACACAAAAAGCGAAAATTTGGCCCGTATTTTAGGGTACCAAATCTGGGCTGTTACAATTAAGCAGCACTTTTCACACTTCCTACATGATAATTTCCACTCAACCAAACACCAATCAACTTATTTGAAGCAACTCTCTAAACAACTATGAATGAAAACACAAGAGAGTACTTCCGCTAGTAGGAAAAGGGCTATAGTCGCCGGGTTCTCGCTGGCGAACAAAAAAACATTCACCAGTGGTAAATATCGCTGGCGAATATGAATTCCACTTTGCCAGTGGTACTTGCACTACCACTGGTGAACACGCACCCCTGTCCGCCAATGGTAAGGGCGTGACCGGGGCGACCCCAGCGGGGCCATCTACCACTGGCGAACACGGATCTTGTTAGCCAGCGGTAAGTTAAGTACCGCTGGCGAACATGCTTTCCTGCTCGCCAGTGGCAGGTGGCCCCGCTAGGGTCACTCGGGCCCCCAGCAGAAATTGCCCGGAAATTGCCCTGAAATTAAAGATTTTTTGTGAAATTTGACCGGAAATTGCCAGAATTGACTATATATATGTGTAAAATTGTGCATTTTGTGGTTGTGTGAAAATGTGAAATTAAAATGAGTTGCCAATATTTTGCCGGGATGTTGATTAATTTCCGTCTCGGAAAATTTTGGCACTCCCTCTTAGGTCCTATTTCTAGGAAGGTCATGCCGAATTTTTTCTTAAAAAACGATATATATATATGGTTCTAATAATTGTATTATTTGTTTTTACACTGTGCATGCGACAATGGTCACTTTGAGCGAACGTGTTGTGAATTGATACTTCAGACACGCGATGGAAGACATGTTACGGAATAATCGCAAAATGATACAATGTCCATGTCGAAAATGCAGACTAGAGGGCGCCCTCGACCCCTTTAGCGGATAGTTGCTGGAGCACCTGCTCAGGCGTGGTTTCATGGAGGGGCACACTCAGTGGATAAGTGATGATGAAGATGATGAAGAAATCCATGGGGCGGCGGCAGGAAATGATCAGGAAGGACAGCAGGTCAATGATGACAACGAGGTGCAAGAAGATATCAAGAGCCTGCTCATCCGACACATGATATATGCTGGAGAAAACAGTGATGAACAATACGTAACGGAGGAAGACAAGGACACGCGGGCACCGCTAACTTCAGTCGTGCGGGACCCTCATCTCAAAGAACTACTTCTCAAGAAGACGACTAACCCCAGATCTGCTGCAAAAGAGCAATCTAAGCTGGCGCAACTAGAGATAGACTCGAATACTCCGTTGTATCCAGATTGCGAACCGGATGACTCCCGCTTGAAAGTAGCGCTCGATGTTCTGTAGATGAAGGCAAGATACAAATGGAGCGATGTAAGCCTTGACGCAAGTCTGCAATACTGGCAAAGCAAGCTTCCGAAGGAGAACACGTGTCCTAAAAAGTTGTGACGAGGCCAAGAAAATTGAGTACCCCTTTGATTTATGACACGAAAAATACCACGTGTGCATCAATGACTGCTACATCTTTCGGGAAGTGGACGCGGACAAGACCGCATGTCCAGTGTGCAAGGCTGCTCGATACAAGAAAGGGAGGAATAAAGCTCCTCGAAAAGTTGTGTGGTGCTTTCCGCTCATCCCCCGTCTGCAGCGCTATTTCGCAGACAGCAAGGAAGCAAAGCTCATGCGCTGGCACGCGGAGAGAAGGGAGAATGTTCTGAAAGATCCAGAGCAGAATGAAAAGGTAAATCTAACACACCATTCGGATGCATGCCAGTGGAAAGCATTAGACGATGAATATCCAACTTTCGGGGCAGAGTCAAGGAACATTAGGTTGCGTGCAAGCACCGATGGGCTCAATCCGTTTCGCAACCAGAGCAGCACACATAGCACCTGGCCCGTGTTTGTATGGATATACAACCTCCCGCCCTGGCTGTGCATGAAGAGGAAGTACATACACATGAGCATGCTCATTCAAGGGCCGAAAAAACTGGGCACCGACATCCATCTGTATCTGAAGCTACTGAAAGATGAGCTACACACGTTATGGGAGGAAGGCGGGGTCAACACATGGGTCGCCCTCGCAGAAGAATATTTTCCTATGAGAGCCACCTTGCTCTGTACGATGCACGACTTGCCCGGCTACGGATACGTCTCAGTCCAGGTGTGCCACGGACATAACGGATGTGTGAGGTGCATGGATGACCCGACGTTTCACCAGCTCCAGAAAGATCCCGGGTCTTCGAAAACTGTCTACATTGGCCATCGAAGGTGGCTACACATTAAAGACTCGTGGAGAAGGCGTGGAGACCTTTTCAACGGCGAAGAAGAGCTCCGGGGACCTCCACGTAGGAGGTGCGGTGAAGAAATATATGATTTGCTGAATGAATGGGAAGAGTGCCCTCGGTCGGGAAAGAACCAAAAGGCGCCAAAACCATTCCTGGATGTATGGAAGACAAGGTCCGTGTTTTGGGACTTGCCGTACTGGCCCATCCTCGGTACGCCTCATTGCCTAGATCTAATGCATATCACGAAAATGTGTTCGAGAGTCTGTTTGGCACTCTGCTCAACATGCCGAAGAGGACGAAAGATGGGCCGAAAGCAAGAAGCGACCTGATACATGTGGGTATCCAGGAAGAGCTTCAGGGAGGACGCCCGGCTATTGATCATGACCAGTCGGAAGAGGAGACGGACGGTCCTAAGGGCAAAAGGGTTAATAGGAACGACTATTACTGCCCCCCCCCTCCTGCTTCACTCTAAATCCGAACGAGATCGAACAATTGATCAAGTGCCTTCTAGGAGTCAAAGTGCCTTTGGGTTACTCGGGGCTAATAAGCAGATTTTTAGACCCGTAGAAACAAAAGTTCAGCGGGATAAAGTCTCATGACTGTCACGTGATGATGACGCAGATACTTCCGGTTGCGTTTTGAGGGATAATGGAACAGCACATTCGTGAAACCCTTTTTGGCCTCTGTAACTTGTTCGACATGATCTCCCGAAAGTCAATCACCGGGAAGTAACTCTCAAGGCTGCAGGAAGAGATCGTCGTGATACTATGCGAGCTTGAGATGTACTTCCCGCCCGCATTCTTTGACATCTGTGTGCATCTGTTGGTCCATATCATGGATGATATCATCCATCTCGGGCCGTTGTTCCAGCACAACATGATGCCGTTCGAAAGGATGAATGGGGTCATCAAAGGATTCGATCGTAACAGGGCCCATCCGGATGGAAGCATCGTTCAGGGCTTTCTCAGCGAAGAGTGCACCTCTTTCTCCACGAATTTTCTGGACGTGGAGGACCCTGTTGGTTTGCCCGGAAACAAGCACATTGGCAAGCTCGATGAAGCAGGTCACAAAAATGGCCGGAGGGAGTTGCATGTGTACCATGCTTCTCGACGCACCGATTTTAACAGGGCAAACTTAGTGGCTCTCCAACACATTCAAATTGTCGATACTTGGGTGGAAAAGCATAAGAGCCTGATTGAGAATAAGTACACTGACCAGGGCAAGCGGAGGACAGAAGGAGAAATAATCAGAGAGCACAACTCCTCTTTCTTGCGTCGGTTCAAAGATGAGCTTGACGCTCCGCCCCCAACGGCTAGTGCGGAAGCTGAACTCTTATACGCCTTGTCACGTGGCCTCGCCCCAAACCTCGCGATGTTTCAAGCATATGATATCAACAGGTTCACTTTCTACACGGAGCAAAAGGACAAAACTTCGGATTATCAAAACTCAGGGGTAACGATGGAATCCTACACCGGTGACAAAAAGTTAAGATACTATGGAAGGATCGAGGAGATCTAGGAGCTTAACTACTCTGGAGAGAAGGTGCCGATGTTCCGCGTCAGATGGGCTAGGATGTCGACCATCCAAAAAGAAGACAAATACTTCACCACCATGGTTATACCCGAAGCCGGCAATTCATCAAGCGTGAACATCACCACACAAAATGAGCCATGGCTACTGGCTAAGCACGTCTCCCAATGCTTCTTCATAACCGACCCGTCACGGCTTAGCCGTGTCGTCGTGAGGAGAGGCAAAAGAAACATCGTCGGAATGGACGGTGTCGCCAACGAGGATGAGTTCGACATGTTCGGCGACCCAAATATCGACGATGATCAAGATGATGATGATGATAAGGCAACATACACCACAAGAAGAAGCAGAACCACGCTACCTAGGCAAGGTCTTCCATTCAAAAGAAGAAGTCACGATGTGGGGCTAAATTATCCAACTACGACCAAAAAAGGCAAGAAGAATGCCAAACGCTAAGAGAGACGCGCGATGTGTATCTCTCTTTTGCATCGATGATCTACTGATGTCATATTGTGCACTAATTATATATATATATATATGTACCTTATGTTTATATCCTTGAAACTTACACTTATTATTAACTCACTCTTTTTGCAAAATTTGACCAGTTTTAAAATTATGAATTAGAAAATAAAACAAGAAACATAAATCACACTTTTTAAATAAGTGTATATACTTGAAACTTACATTTTTTCCAATTTTAAAACAATAAAGGGAAAAAGAAAAGAAATGGGAAAGTGCCAATTTTAAATTATTAATTAAGTCACTCTTTTACCAATTTTAAAATCATGAATTAGAAAACAAAATAGGAAAGAGATAAGAAAACAAGAAAACAGAAAAATAATTTGGAAAACAAATAATAAACAGAAAACAAAATAATAAAAAAATCTTACCACTCGCGAACTGCCACAATTGTTCGCCAGCGGTAAGTGCTTACCGATGGCGAACATGTTCGGCTGTTCGCCAGTAGTAAGGTGGGGCCGTGGACTTAGCCGCCCCGAGTTCAAACGGTTTCCACTCCTTAGTTCCTCTCTCTCCCCGCGCACGTCTCTCTCTCCCGCTGCCTCTCCCCCGCGCGCACGCATCTCCCCCCGCCGCCGCTGACAGCCACCCCTCTCCCCCGTGCATGCGTCCCGCCGCCGCCGCCTGCCGCCCCTCGACGTCGGCCACCCGTCCCGAGCCCTCCTCCTCGTTCCCCTCTCCCTTACGCATGCCTCCGCGCCGGCCACCCCGCCTTGAGCTCGACGCCGGCCACCCGAGTCTGGCCTCGTCCTCCCCGAGCACCGGCGGCCTCCTCCTCAACTCCTCCCCGTCGACGACGCCCTCTTCTCGGAAGGTATCGACCTCCTCCCCCAATCCCTCTTCCTCCTCCTCCGATGCACATAATGTGTTTGATAAAATGCCAAATCCAGAAAAATTCAAAAAATTGATAGTGTGGTGGTGTGGTGGTGGTTTGTGAATGTGGTGAATGTGGCCAGTGGTGCCGTGGTGAATATGGTGGTGATTGATGTGGTGGTGGTGGATGTGGTGATGATGGTGGTGTTGTCGTAATGGTGGTGATACTTGGTGGTGGTGGTGGTGTCGATGAATTTGTTAGTTAGTTTTAGCAAATTAGGTTAGTTAGTTAGCAAATTATGTGGAAGCTACTTTGTTTTAGGTTTAATTTTAAATTTAGTTTTAGGTTTAAATTAGCTACTATAGTTTAAGTATTTAAATTATAATTCTTAATTCCAATTGTTTTGCCGTATGCAGGACCTCGACGCTACCGTGTGATAACCCACAAGTGTAGGGGATTGTTTGTAGCATTTTCGATAAGTAAGAGTGTCGAACCCAACGAGGAGCTAAAGGTAGGATTAATATCTTCTCAAGTTCTATCAACCATTGACACAACTCTACGCACACCGAATATTTGCTCTATCTAGGAAATAAAACTATAGGAATAAAACGGGTATGAAAGGATAGCTTTGCAAGATAATAAAGAACAAGAAAGTAAATGNAGGAAGTTTAGAAGGACCTCGACGCTGCTGTGTGGTGGTGATCGAGAAGGACCTCGACGCAACTGTTGTTCAGTTTTCAGGTGAGATGGTGGATATGTGTGTGCTGGTGGTGGTGGATGTGGTGATTGTGTTGGATGTTGATGTGGTGGATGATGTGTGAATGTGTTGGATGTGGTGGATGTGTTTGGATGTTGATGTGGTGGATGATTTGTGAATGTGTTGGATGTGGTGGATGTTTTGGATGTTGATGTGGTGGATGATGTGTTCATGTGGTGGTGATCGAGGCCATCGAGCCCTTGTTGAAAAGTTTGCAGGTACCCCATGAGGCCCTTGAGATTGCCGGAATGTTGATTAACTTCCATTCTGGCAAATTCGGGTACTCCATATGCCCCATTTTTAGCAAAGGTCATGCCGAAATTTTCCGTGAATTTTGGCATGACTTTTGCTAAACAATAGGACATATGGAGTACTCGAATTTGCCGATATGGAAGTTAATCGACATTCCGGCAAATTTGGACTCATGGGGTACCTGTAGGGCCCCGACCCCAGAACTATACAATGAAGCGTTGTGCAACCGGTCATGCTACACAATCGAAGGTTACTGGGTTTACCAATCCCAGGCCAAAACCTTTGGCAGGTGTGCTCGGAATGGATCATCGGCACACAACACCTCGATCATGCCATAAGCTCAGACATCGCTATCACGTATAATTAAGAGACCGAAACTTGTGTAACAACTGGCACATCACAGACTCTACGACACAAAGAAATCATAGAGCAACTCATATAATTGAGAAAGATACAAATGACACATCAGAGGTCACAGACCCATCATTACACAAGCGGAAGCAAATATAGTTGTCTAGACAACAAGATCCAAATTATGGCCTAAGAGGCCTACACATAAACATAACCCATGCCAGCTTGTTCCAACGTCCCAAGCTGCCACCTGGGAACCCCAGACTACTCATCGATGTCAACGTAGAACCCACCTTCCAGTTCGGTGACGTCCTCTTCTGAAACAAGTAATAATCAACAATGCAAGGCTGAGTACGACGTACTCGCAAGAATTAGTAGGGCGATATAGGCCCGATGCTGTTTGGCTTCAAAGCTATATAGTGGTTGTTTTGCATAAAGCTAGTTTTTATCCTTCCGAAGACTAAGACTCATGGCATCGACTACTCAGAGGTTTTCATAAGGGGATAAGATAGTAAACTTTTCTTCTTCGGTTCCCATGGAACCTACATCATTCAGAATCACCACTTATCTTCACCAAGGCACTCCCTCGAAACACCCTCGAGGAAATGAACCTTTTATCACACGTTGATTATGCAACCTCTAGCTGCCATTTAATTAAAGGTTCAGGTTCTCTATGATCTTACCTATCTCACCAAGATTTGTCCATAACCGTGGACACGGCTTTTCGAAAAGATTAAACCCTGCAGGGGTGTACTGTTTTTACCATTGGTACCGTCCGACCCCTTGCCTGATCATTTAGCTCTCTTCCGGGGAAAGCCGGCAGGGCGGGCGCGGTTAAACCTTTACAAAGCATGAGACTATCCAAGGGTTTTCTATCAAGCCTTTTCTATCATTACCATGATTGCATATGCTTACTTCACTCGCACTCCTAAACCAATATCCCTGAAATGTGAAATGTAGAGATTCAATATATCCACTGTATTCACCTCTAGAACCAGAACCAAAAGCCGGCTACGGCACCCCTCTACCTCTTCCTCCTCCGCCCAGCATCCCTATTCCTCCTCCATCAGCCGCCGACCACAGCCCCGGCACCCTCTTCCTCCTCCACCCGTCCCATGGCGCGGAACCCCTGAGCCGCAGCTGCCAAGGCGAACCCTAGCCCGGCAGGAATCCGGCAAAGCGACGCCACAGCGTGGCTCCCTCCAGCCCGATCTCCGGCTGGCCCTCCTCCTCCTTCGCCAAGCTCTGGACGTACGTACTCCTCCACTCCATCTCCAGGCCGGCATCTATGGCTGCAGATCAAAGCAGCGAGGCTGCACGTGCGAGCTGCCGGTGACTGCGGCCGGAGAGAGGGGCTCGTCGTGACGCAGGAGTGGTGGGGGAGGTTCTGGTGCTCGCCTGCCCGGCTGCTAATGTACCCTCGATTTAGTTTTTTGCATGGTTTCCGCGCCTCAATTTATACTGTTTCTATAATGCTGCAGTGGCGCATCAGTTAACTAGTTAAGAACGCCCAGTACTTCGGGGAGATCGACATCGGCACGCACAGAAGTTCACCGTCATCTTTGACACCAGCAGCTCCATCCTCTTGGTCCCGTCTGCCAAGTGCTACTTCTCGGTGTGTCCTTGGTCTTCCCCTTTGTTTCTAGTCTTGGTTGTGTGTGATACTAAGGCTTGACTTTGTTTTGGTGTTTGTTTGTGCAGATTGCGTGCTACCTACACTCATGCTACAAGACGGGACAGTGACACTTAGAACAAGATTGGTTAGCGTCCTAAAACTTCTCTCCAGCATGCTAGTTTTTGTGGTGTAGCTGATAAACTGTATTTCTCTCCAGCATGACCCACTAACCATTCCACAAGTGAGAATGAATTGATTTTTCTGTAACTAAAATTTGCATGTATAGCAACCATTCTCATAGTTTTGATATCTACTTAGTTCCAGGTAGTGGCTTAGCCTATGCCTATCTGATGTATCATCTTGAAATAGTCCTGTTTGTGCAGCCAACCTTAAAGAGATAGACGCTGAGTCGAATCATGGAAAATTCGATGTGCCAACATTTGTATCTACTATTAAGTACACTGTCAGTTCAGCTCCTCCGTTTGCATCTTGCAATCAACGGTGAAAAAGGGCTCTTTACTGCTATAGTTGCATGTACAAGCTAAGCTGATATACTTACTGCAACTTGATATGTCCATCTTACTAAAGCATGTGTTTTAGTATAGATTATATTTCCTCCCCTTTTTGTTTAGTATTCTTGTCTTCTAACATAAATAAACACGTTTTGCAAATAAAAGCTTTTGTCACTTTAAGTTCAAGATGACTAGACCTGCAGAAAAATGTTTTTTTGATGTATTATTCTCTTTTTTTCCTTGATTATCAACACACACATGCCTACTAATCCTTAATCATTTCTTCCCTTTGCCTATGGGAGGTTTCTACCTGATTCTCAGATTTCAAGAGGTACTCTCTATTCGCCAGTTTACAGTTAGTGTCTGTTTGTGTGTGCAACATTCTTCCATCTATCTAACTCAGCTTCTTCTTTGTGAACACCCAACTATGAGCTCTAGCTTAAACTGGTAGCTTTGGCCCCCTCATATATAACCAGGTTATAGCATGGACTATGTTGTATTATTAATTTGTCAATCAGTTTCTTGTGTTTAAATGAAATATATTACATGATCGTGGTTGCTCAGAGTGTCATACTTGCACAATTCAAGCCTTTTCTATCATTACCATGATTGCATATGCTTACTTCACTCGCACTCCTAAACCAATATCCCTGAAATGTGAAATGTAGAGATTCAATATATCCACTGTATTCACCTCTAGAACCAGAACCAAAACCTAAACCTAAACCTGTGTACTTCATAATTTGCTACGTATAATTTTCATTGCATCCATTTGTACTGTTGCAACACATATGCCACTTTAGTAGGTTTTATATCCCAGCAAACACTAGCTACATTAAACTCTATTTCTATTGAGCTATGCACGCATCCATGTTTTTTACAGTGAGCTGAGTAGCAGCAGGAGCCAAGATTCTATCTACGACTCCACTTGGCAATTAAGACATATTGAACTTGTCCTGGTAAGCGATTATTCTACAAGTCTTGTACTGAGCAGTGCATCAGTTCTACTATCTAATGTTTGTAATACTAAAAGGCAAATAAGATTGCTATGTTTGTAACTTTTCAGCTTTCCGCCCTATGCATATGAAAAGCTCAAGTTGGGTGGTGCCCTGTGCGCGCTGTGATGTGAACTAAAGTTTTGTCTGGCTGCCTAAATCAGTGGCTGCTCCATGTCAGTGTTAGTTTGGGATGCGATTTTTCTAGGTAGCAGCTGGAGCTGATGAGCCCTGGGAAGCACATGGTGGAAGCTTTCACATTTCACAAGAGTTAGATATTTATATTTGAGGTGTTGGTTGTTCTGAAATGACAGCAAATTGTTTTGGATATTGTGCTATCGATGTTAATTCCACTTTGTAGTACTTATGATCATATTTTGTTACATATGAGTGTCTGTGATCATATTGTGTTATAGATGTGCAAATGCAATATAATTTTTATTTTATTTTATTTATTTATTTCTGAAATATATACCAGTGACGGGCAAACTACCAAACTAGCAAAGGACCCGTCGCTGCTAAGATCATACTAGTGAACCGTGAAAATTAAGTTTTCTGGTTTATGCACTTTAGCCATATTTCGTGTGTTAGCAAACCTCTAGCACGGAACGTCTGCTGGGCAACAGGGATGCAATACCAAGCTGTTTAGACCCAGAACAAACGCCGGCTTTTGGTGCCGAAACACCTACTTAGGCGACCCAGCACATAAGCGGTCAAATGAATACTTTTAGGTGAACAAAACATTAGTTTGTAAGGCAACATGGCCAAAAAGCATCAGAACATAACCACTAGCATGAAGCAAATTCGGGTTGACATTGATAGCTTAGTATATATGATGATCGGGAAATAAAAGATGGCATGATCTCAAAGAGCGAACCAGAATTTATTTTATGAGCATATATAATGTTAACGAGAGAATTGCTGAAAAACTTAGCTTTTTGGTGCTCTTGGCGTTGATGACGCATAAGCCGGGATGCGGCGATGAATAGGCCGCGACGGCAATTAAGCCGGACCACGACGACGAGTAGGCCGCGACGGATCCGCCTAAGCCGGACGTGGCGTAGATGACGATGAACTCGTCTAAACCAGGAGAGAGAAGAAAAATTGATTATTGTCGGGTTGTCACGTAAGCCGGAACAACGACGATCAATACATCGTGCCACGTCAGCAATTAAGCTGGAATGCGACGATGGGTCAGCCAAAAGACGCCATGCCGCGCCGGCAATTAAACCGAAACGCGACAATAAATACGTCAGAGAGATGTCATGTCATGTTAGCAATTAAGCTGAACGCGACGATAATTACGCCGAAAGCGACGGCCACGTTGACGATTAAGCCGAAACACGACGATAAATATGCCGAAAAGGTATTCATGCCGCGTCGGCAATTAAACCGGAATGCGACGATAATTCACCGAAAAGGCGTCTTGTCACATCAGCAATTAAGCTGGAACACGAGGATAATTGCGCCGAAAAGGCGTCTTGTCGCGCCAGCAATTAAGCTGGAACGTGAAAAACATCATGTCGCGTTGGCAATTAAGCCGAAACGCGACGATGGGATATGCCGAAAAAGTGTCATGCCACGTTAGCAATTAAGTTAAAACGTGATGGTAAGTACGCCATAGAGACAACATGCCGCGTCGGCGGCTAAGCCGGAACACGACGATCAATACATCGTGCCACGTCAGCAATTACACTGAAACGCACCGGCAAAAGATGCCATGACGCGCCGGCAATTAAGCCAAAAGATGCCATGATGCGCCGGCAATTAAGCCGAAACGCGATGATAGATATGCCGAATTCTGACATGATTGTCATCTGGCTTGATTATACGTGAGAAGTTGATTCCCACATAAATTATCATGCACGTGATTGGCACTACGACCGGAAAATCAATGCATACATGTTGCTTGCTTGCTCCAGATCGTAGCTTTGTTGATGCAAATTGGGTTTTTGCATGGCTAGAATCTTAATGCGAGCCATGCTATAGATCGATCCCGGTCCTGCTGCTGGCCGGCTTGACGTGACGTGGCTTGGACTACAGATGATCCGGCGAAATCGATCTGGCCGATCGGGCCGTCAAGGTTCAACTTCCTTTGACCATACGTACAAGAAACATCCCTGCTAGCTGGTCAGCCGTAGCAGCAGTATGCATCCTCGACCGCCTTGATGGATCCAAGTTGCTGTGTTGCGATAGTTGGCCAGCCGAACGATCCGATCTGATTGATACTCGGTCTCAAACCAGCACGCCGCATCGGGACATGATCCGTAACCGGCTCGAGGCAGACATCGAAGCCGTGTCCGTCGCGCGCTTGTACAAAGAAGACGGTGACGATCAATTCTGCCGACTAAGCGCGGCGAATCGGATGACCGACAGATCTGGTTGTTGATGAAGATAATGTTGATCCCGCCCGGATCATCGCCTTGACGCCTCTCGCCCCACGGTGGGCGCCAACTGTCGTGGTATTGTCAAATCTAGCCGGGATAGGGGTGCCATCCGGCTAGGTATACACGCCGACGGTAGAGAGAAGATGTGGGGGGAGGAACGTAGCGGGATTCCGGTGACGGGATTACACACAGTTTACCCAGCTTCGGATCACACGACGGTGGCGTGATCCTACGTGCGGCTATAAATCACTATAAGGCAATATCGCCCGGTTACAATGACGTGTGTATAGGCTTGGTTGTATGAGGCTGTGGAGATTGTCTCTGCCCTAAGGCGTCCCGTAGGCCGGCTTATAAAGGTGGCCGGTCCTAGGGCTTACAAGGAAAGTCTACCGACTAAGGGAATAGGAGTCCTAGACTAATACGGCTTAGTGGCTCCGTCTTGTGCTCCAAGTCGGCTGGTTGCCGGGCCTCCGTCTTGGCTCCTCCTTAGCCGGCTGGGCCTTCTCCTTGTGCTTCAGCATTCTGGGCCGCCTGTAAGCCTACCGGCATTACCACCAGTGGGCCATCCTGGTATACTGGAATATGTACATGTCGATGATACCCTTATTTGGTATATCCCCGACACTAGTGACAGGCACGAATAAACGACTGTCACTAGTAAACAAATACTAGTGACGGGCACTTGCCTGTCACTGGTAACCTATTACCAGTGACTAGTTATCAGTGACAGGCACCTTGCCTGTCACTAGTGGGCCTTTTGAGCCTGTCACTGGTAGACTATTCTGCAGTAGTGCAACAAGATCCAAATTATGGCCTAAGAGGCCTACACATAAACATAACCCATGCCAGCTTGTTCCGACGTCCCAAGCTGCCACCTGGGAACCCCAGACTACTCATCGATGTCAACGTAGAACCCACTTTCCAGTTCGGTGACGTCCTCTTCTGAAACAAGTAATAATCAACACAGCAAGGCTGAGTACGACGTACTCGCAAGAATTAGTCGGGCGATATAGGCCCGATGCTGTTTGGCTTCAAAGCTATATAGTGGTTGTTTTGCATAAAGCTAGTTTTTATCCTTCCGAAGACTAAGACTCATGGCATCGACTACTCAGAGGTTTTCATAAGGGGATAAGATAGTAAACTTTTCTTCTTCGGATCCCATGGAACCTACATCATTCAGAATCACCACTTATCTTCACCAAGGCACTCCCTCGAAACACCCTCGAGGAAATGAACCTTTTATCACACGTTGATTATGCAACCTCTAGCTGCCATTTAATTAAAGGTTCAGGTTCTCTATGATCTTACCTATCTCACCAAGATTTGTCCATAACCGTGGACACGGCTTTTCGAAAAGATTAAACCCTGTAGGGGTGTACTGTTTTTACCATTGGTACCGTCCGACCCCTTGCCTGATCATTTAGCTCTCTTCCGGGGAAAGCTGGCAGGGCGGGCGCGGTTAAACCTTTACAAAGCATGAGACTATCCAAGGGTCATCGTGACGACAGGACAAGTTCAGCGCCTATTTCAACACCCTGCCCCATCGCCACTCCTATCAACACCACCATCATCATCATTGTCATCATCATCAACTCACACGCAAATGGAAAGATCAAACTAGAGGACCCTTGGATACGCCCGCACTAATTATTCGGTTAGTATAGAGCCCATACTCCCACCTTTGGAAGCACGCTCGGTTCTTGATTCGAGCGATAAGCACTCACACCTAGGCGGCAAGAATGAGGAAAAACACCGACAACCTTGTTGGCAACTCATCCAAGCCTTTTAGCATTTTAATTAAGTACCACAAGTTTCCACATTGTCCGAACATTCCATCAAATCACAATTATGGATATAATCAACGGACAACTTAAGCATTCGACTAAGCATGGCTAAGCATATATACAACAGATATTAATACTTAGGCCAACACAACAAACCTATGGTTAATAGGAAGGAAGACAGGTAATGGTATAGGGATCATGCAGTTGATAGGATACTCTATACATTGACCAAAAGCTGACATTGGAATCGAATGCAATATTATAGTGGATAAAATACTTGTACTAATAGGATGAGATATGCCAAGAAGGTTAGGTTAGCTCTTGCCTTGTTGATAAAGATGGTCGCACTGGTTGTCGAGGTATTGTGGTGGAACCTCGACTCCTGAATCTAACGGAACACAAACAATAACAAGAGACGAAATAAATAACACGAATTCAAGGTGCAATGTACAATCATGATGAAATGGTCATATTATGCACTGAAAATGTATTGGGCATGTCCCACAAGTTAAATGGAACCCCCAAAATAATTAATGCAACTAATGGGTCAAAGCTCGATCTTTAACTTAGTGAAATAGGAGAAATTCCAAAATGTCCAGTACTGAATTATGAGGTATATATGCATGAAAATGACATGATTAAATAGGTATTAATTCACTAATCATTTTGGTATATCATTTGCCATTTTTTAGTTAATATTCAACAAGTTATGATATTTCCAATAATTGATTTAATTCTGCCATTTTATTTATTTTTAATAAACAGCACCAAAATTAAATATAAAATTCTCTAAAATGATATAAACTTGTAGTTTAATACTTACTGAACATTTTGAGCTATTGAGCATAATTTTAGAGCAAACCAAACTCAAGTTATGAATTTACTAAAATTGGAATTGAATCTGCCATTTTAGTAATTTTAATTAAACAACAATTTAAAAGGTTCATTATTGCATGGAAATAGAACTAACATGTAGAGGTTGTTTTCCTGAACAATTATAGATCTTATTTATAATTTTTGGATCAAAATTCATAAAGTTATGGATTTTATAATTCCATTTATATTCTGCCATTTTATTTAATTTAATTAAAACAGGTAATTTAAGTTTAACCAAAAATCCAACTAATGGCACTAACATTTAGAGTTTATTTAGCTGAGCATTTTGACATATTATTTGCATTTTTCTGAATTATAAAACTCTAGATATGAATTTCCAAAAATTTGAATAACTCACAGATGATTTGCATTTCATATTTAAATTTCAATTTCAAAAATTCATTTGCATGTGGAAGTTGCATATTTGGATAGGTTATGAAATTATAAACCTCTGATGCCTTATTTGCAATTTTTGGACCTACCATTTAAAAGATATGTAATTTCAAAGCTCTCTGTTATTTTCAAAAAAAAATAAAACAGAGGGACGGTGATGTCAGCATGACGTCACCGAAGAACTGAGGCCACGTTGATCACCAATTCATCGGCTCGGGCTGAAATTGGAGGCGGCCAGATGCACTAGGAGCTAGAGGGGACAGAGGCGAGTCGGGGGGAGCGGCGGGATGAGCCATATGGTCGCCGGAGGGCCGGCGGCCACCATGGCCAGCGGCGGCCGGCGGTGGCGTTCTGTGGAAGCGCGGCACGGAGCAAGAGAAGGAGGGAGAAGAGGCGCGCGAGCAGCAGGAGCTCACCAGGAGCGTGAAGGCGCGCACGGCGAGGCCGGAGGAGGCCGGACGGCGACGCGTAGGTGCTCAACGGTGGCGTCCCGAGGCGGAGAGGACGCGGACGGTGGCGGCGATTGCGGGCACCCCGGCCCAATTCCTTGCGCGGGGAGGGAGAAGGCAACGACGCGGAGCTCGTGGGCTTCTTAGACTCGCCCGGGGTGGCCGGAGTCGACGAAGAGGTTCGTCGGCCGGGACGGCGGGCAGTAGGGCTCCGTTAGGGTTTCTGCGCGGGAGAAAGGGGAGAGAGGGCACGGGGAGAAAGATGGGAGCAGAGGGCGTCGTGGCTGCTCCTTATACACCAGGGGGGCCCGCAGCGATGGAGCGGCAGAGGGAGCCACGGCGACGGCGGTCGTGGCGCCAGTGTTCTTCCTGTGCGCCATAGTGAAGAAGGAGGGAAGGGAGAGGCTGACAGTGGGGCCCCCGGTCAGGTATTTGAACTTTTCCCATTTTCTGTTTTTCCCTTTTTAAAACCAGCAACTTTGGCAATTTTAATTGAGGGACGAAAACATCTTCAAAATTTATGAAATTATTCAGGGAGGCTCATGATAAGATAAGGGAGCTCACCATATTTTTGTTTTGAATTTTTGAAGGGTTTAAGTTGGTTTCAAAATTCAGAGTTGATTTGCAACTATTTGAAGTTCTCATTTTTAATTGAGGCCTTTAAACCTTTTTGTAAAATCGGGAAAAATTCATAGAGCCAATATGTATTATTTGGAACCTGTGATAAAATTTGCAGCCCATTTTAAAAACATTTCCTGTGTTAACATTTCCGAATTTGTTCTCTTGCATTTTTGGCTCTATTCAATTATTTGCATTTTTATCTTGCATTAAATTTTGCAACAATTATATTTGTAGATGTTGGAACTTCCTGGACAAATATGAGAACTTGAAATGAGAGCTGATCACTATTTAGGTCATCACATTTGGTTTTCCAATTATTGCTCCCTTATTATTTTATGTGAAGTAAATTTGCATGAGGGATGCCATGATGCAATGAGATGCAAAAAGTGAAAAATTTATTCATATTTTTAGGTACCAAAAGTAGGGCTGTTACAGTACCTTAGTATTTAGTTAAGTGGTTTTTTCTTATATTTTTTGTACTAACTTTGGCTTAATAATTTCCTTGACAGTGCGAAGATCGATGGCTCACAACGACCAGGCCGGGGGTTCTCGGACAGGAGGCGACAATGCATACCTGATGATGCTTGCACAGTACAAGCATGCCGATGACGAGGAGATCGAGCATGCGGCCGATGATGAGATGGAGGCCCCATCTGCTTGTGAAGCCGAGCGTGGTGATGCTGGGGCCACTACTAGTGGCGCCGAGGAGGGCGGCCCTTCTGGTAGCGAAGCCAAAAAAGACCGTAAACGCAAGAAGAGGGAACCAAACAAGCTCGGCACCACCCAACATGCATTCACAGAGGTGGACCCTAAAAGCGGTCTTCCTACGAAGCCGGAAAAATATGCCAAAGGGTACGACATCCAGCTTGGATGCATCGCTCGGGAATGGGGGAGAATCAACGACGGCAACCTAAATGCGAAGGACAATGAAGGTTTGGCCGCCTACCTCATTAATAAGGTGCACACACGATACAAGTTCTCGGCACCCTACAATAACAAGGATATCAAAACAAATATTGTTAACACACAAGCCCTCGGCAAGTTGGGCAAAGCCTTTTCAACTTGGAGATCAGATGTTAGGAAGATGATTGAGGAAGAAGGTGCCGGTTTCGACGAGATCCACAAAATGTGGCCCATCATTTCCGAAGAGGATTTTGAAGAATTCTCGGCCATAGAAGCCACTGCTGCAAAGAAGAAGCTGAGGCAGTGGGGGAAAGAAATGCAGAAGAAGAACATTGCTCCCCACAATCTCGGAAGCCGGGGTTACGCCGGAAAGGAGCCAATTTGGCAAAAGGAGGATGCCTGAAGGGAAGGGCCAAACCCCTACGACAAGATCAAAGACCCGCTCGCTCGGAATTTTATTATGGCCCGATTCAGGGATGATCCCAAATCGCCCGGGGAGCTTGTCTTGAACGCCAAGGTGAAGGCACTTGAGAACCAAATTCTCAAGTAACAAGAAAAGGATGAACAGGATCAATCCGAGGACTCCTCGGACCTGAAGGCCCCATATCAGACACCTTTCCTTAGGGCTCTAAACGAGACAAAGGAGGTGTCATCGGATAAAGTTCCGCATCGTGGCCGTGTGGTCAGTGCCGGAATGGGTCATAAACATTCCTATTACTTCCCCGACTCCAAGGAGAAGCGAAAGGAGCGGAAGATGGCCGATCAATCGAAAATGGATGCGTCCATCGATGCAGCAGTGGAAAAAAGGCTCAACGTCCTCCTGCCCAACTTATGTATGTCCATCGGGGCTTGGTTTGAGGGGGGCAAACAAGGGCCTCCCCCCGTGATCAGCTTAGCAGGCTCCAGCAACTCGAGCGGTGTGGCGCCTGTTGTGCAGAGCCCGGTCGGCAACAACGCAAATGGTAGGAAGGAATCGCCGGCCGTCACCGCACCTCAAAGATCAAGCCCTCCCGTCTTTGTTACCCTACCGGCGACCCGCAGTCCGTCTCCGTTAGCCGAGCTCAATGCCATCACGGTAATTAAGCATCATAAAATCCTCGACAAGATACATAATACTTCATTCTTTGGCGCCCTCTCTAACGCCTTACACGTGTTTTCGCAGGCCGACGAGACGAGATGCACATTGCTCCTTGATGTGAACGGTGATCTGAAGGACGTGGCTGAGGGTAAGATCGTGAGACCTCTCAACCGCATTTTCCATGGCAGGCCTATGGCCGATGACGTGTTCAGGGTTGAATTGATCCGGCCTTTACTAGGTTGCGCTGGTTTATATCCTCCTTTCCAACCGGACGAAGCCGATAGCGAGTTAAACCTCGGAGAATGCCCGGTTTGGCCCTTGATATGGCCAAAAGCACTGATTCGTTTGGACCCTTCTGTCACCACCCCGCCAGTGCAGCAAACACAGGACGAAGAGGAAGCCAATGATGGCGATGATGACTGATGCATCTAAAATGCATACATGAACTTTGCACTATAATAGTTATATTCCAATCATATTTGCATCATATAAGGGGTATATTACTGTTATTTAATGATTTTTGATAATTTATAATGATTTACCCTTTTTATGGAATTAATCCTGCGCAGGCAGAAAACCCCTTTTTTTTTCTTTATTTGTTTCAGGACCTTAACGACGTCACAATGAGCTATAAATTTAGGGGGGGTCATTATTTTGGAAGGACAAGATTTAGGAGCGAAAGAAGTCAACGAACGGAGGCCAGGAGACCAAAAGGGGGGGTCCCACGCGGCCACAGTACCAGGCCACGTGGGCCCATCCCAATTGGCCCTCGTGGCCCCATTTGCATCGATCCTTCGCCCATAAGCATCCTCGTGACCTAAAAACGCCTATATAAGAGGTCCCCCGACGTGTTTCCAGAGGGGAGCCGTCATACGAGAGAAACCAGAAACAGAGATCAGGAGGCTGAAGATCGGAGGGGGGAAACTCCGGCGGAGCCCTGCCGGAGAGGTCTCCTTCTTCTCCATCGACATCTCCACCGGCTCCATGATGAAGAGGGAGTAGTCCACCGCTGGACTATGGGTTTGTGGCAGTAGCATATGTATCTCTCTCTCTCTTGAGTTTCATTAGTTAGCACCGTATGAGCTGCTGAACATGATTACGGTCACCGTTGTATTACCATTGTGGTGGATCTTTCTATGAGTTAATATATGTTGAGATTGCAATGTTTATTTCAGTTATGAAAGTAGATGCATATTATGTACCCCGTTCTTATATCCTTGTTATGATCAAGCATGTTTATGAGAGCTTGTGTGGGGGAACGTGTGTATTAGTCGGCGTAACGGGGGTGGTGAAGTGATAAACTGACAACTTGAATATCATGATCCATTGGGTGTTTACCTTACTTTGTTGCCTCACTAGGGATAAACCAAAATACCATGTTGAAGGGTAGGAGGAGTGACTTGCCTCTACCTAAGACTAGATCCATCATGTGTTTATTTTAACTTAATGTCATTAATCTTAAAGCTATACTCTGATGTTATCTTAATTACTAAGGTGCATGATTTAGTTCACATCTTGGTGGAGTATAAGTAAGACTAATAATCAAAAGGTCTCTATGTTAGGACGTGAAGCCCATATAATCAGTAACATGATTAAACTTGTTTGCAATCTCATATGTTAAGTCTATATCTACTTGTTTGCCACACTATATTAAAGAGAGAGTGCATGTGTGAAACCATGAACCCCGGTCCATTTTTAGTCATAAGAAACACTTTTCCAACCACTTTTAAGGATCTTTTACATTCAGCCATTTTAAAATCAGAAAATACAAAAACACTTTTATTCATTGCATTCACATATAAAAACCCCAAAAATACCATCCATCATCACTACTACCATCCTTGCATATTTATTTACCATCATTGCATTTTATTTGCTGTTTTGCATTCATTATTATCTTAATATCATTCTCACACCTTGTGCTTGACAACCACTTGGTGAGGTTGAGGGCACAAAGCAATTTACTTGTTTGCAGGAAATCTAGAGGACAAGAAGATAAAACCCACACTACTGATTCCCCGAGAGTTCGATATTAAACCCTCGAGTCACCTTCTTGGGGAAAAAACTACCACTTCTACATACTCTGCACTTGGAGGCTCAACCTATCCCTTATATTTATTATTTTCCTTTCAGGGTATCAAGAGTACTGTTGGCGAAGTTGAGGGAGACTTCAACTACCCGCCATCACGTGTTTTTTCTGGCGCCGTTGCCGGGGAGCAAAGAAGCATTCAGTCCCGTCAACTATGCCATCAATGTTTTTTCTGGCGCCGTTGCCGGGGAATCATAGCTGGAAGGGTTTGTCCAAGGATATCACAACAAAGTCAACTTCATCACCAACTTGTGCTAACACCTAAGCTTGGGGAGGTTGCACCTACGTGAGCATCATCTTGTCCATCTTTACCTTCAAGCATTTTATTTTGTTTTGTTTTTGTCTTGCATATCATTTTTAGATTTCAGTTTGCATATTTTATTTTCAGTTTTGCATTTTGTTTTGCATTAGTTAATTCGGTTTGCATTGTTTTAGTGTCATTTTATTTTCAGTTTTGCATAAAAAATTGAAAACACATAAAAATCTGCTAAAATGGGTGATAGGACTAAGTTGTGTGACTACACAAATACTCCAAATGATCAATTTATTGCTAAACCTATTACCACACCTGAGATACAAGCTGATAGTTTTAGAGTAAGTATTGACTTACTACACTTGATAACTAAGAAACAATTTGGTGATAAAAGAAAAGAAGACTGTCTTGATCATCTGAATAATTTTGTCAGTATTTGCTCTGCACTAAACCTGAAGGAACCTGATATTGTGATGCCAAAATTATTTCCTTTTTCATTAAAAAGAGAGGCAACAGAATGGATACGTTCATTACCACCTGCTACAACTAAGACCTGGAAAGAATTAGAAAAAGCTTTCATCAGAAAAAATTGTCCCTCTTTTAAAGATTGGCTACATAAAAACAAACTGACCAATTCTATGGACAATGAGCAAGAAACTAGAAGTGAGAAAGTACCCCCTGTTAAAAAACAAGTTTGGGTCAAAAAGGAAGAGAAAGTTAAAGATCCTTTGCTTGATATGGAGAATTGTAGCTTGCATGAATTAATATCTATCTTACAAAATTTTGCAAGTGATCCTTCTATTGATGTTAACAAATCTGGTTTTGGGTCCTATGTTGCTAATCATGTGTTGAAAGAGAAAAAAGCTAGATACAATCAAGAAGCTAAGATACCACCTAAGCTTGGGGATGTATGGATCCCCAAGGTGCTAGTAACTATTGGAAAAGAGACACACCATGCCATACTTGATCTAGGATCTAGTGTCTCTGTTTTATCTAAAGAATTATATAAAACACTTGAATTGAAGAATCTTGAAAAATGCACTATTGGACTTGCACTTGCTGATAATACCATTAAACATGCTTTAGGAAAAGTAAGTGATGTTATGGTAGAGTTACATATGACTTTTGTACCTGTGGATTTTCTAATCATGGATATGGAGAATAAAACCTCTAGTCCTATTATTCTTGGAAGACCTTTTCTTCGTACCATAGGGGCTATCATTGATTCAAAGGAAGGGAATGTGAAGTTTCAGTTTCCACACAAGAAATGCATGGAACACTTCCCAAGGATAAAAGGTACAACTTTTAAGCTCCCTCATGAGCTTCATCTTCGTTAAAACAACAAGCAAGTAAGCCTAGCTATATGGCTATAAAGAAAGCGCTTTACGGGAGGCAACCCGGTTGTTTTTATTTGGATTTTCTTTGTGTCCTCTTGCTGTAGCAAGAGATTGTTTTCTTAGTTTAGTTTCTGGAATTTTTAATAAAGTGCCAAGTTTTACCCATTTTGGTTGAAAGAGTTGCTATTTCTATTCGGAGATTTTATTCCTGCACGGAGTCTGTGCATGGTTTGATTTTTAATTCTTATTATGTAACTCTGATTGAGCTGAAATTGTTCCTGTAATTTAAAATTTTCATCCTCTGTATGCCTGAATTTTTTCAGATTTTTTAGACAAGCTTAAGTAGTACATAAAAATATGTTTTGCTGCTGATGTTTTTCTGGACAGATTCTGTCCCATATTGTTTGATGCATAGTTTGAACTTTTGAGTTGATCCAATTGTTTATGAGTAGGCATACAACATTATACACTCTCAGATCATTCATATGAATTTTAGTCCATGGATTATATGCAGCAAGAAACTTGTTTATTTATCTCTACTAATATCACCCCACAGAAAAGAAATGGGAGAAATTGTGTTTTGAAGTTTTTTCACAGGGATTGGAGGAGATGCACCATGAGTCATCCAAGGATGGTGAAAACCATAATCTTGGGGATGTGAAAACCCCCACTGAACCAAAACACTCTCGGTTTGCACACATCTAACTTCTGTTTTTCTATCAATGCAGTTTATCGCATAAACTTGGAGCGTCTTTTTGTTTGTTTTTGCTTTGATTGTTATTTTGTGAGACCACCACACTATCTTTTATGTATGAGAATGCTACTGGAAATATGGGTTGAAATATCTTGCATGCTTTTATTGTATTGGGAAAAGGGATGTCTAAGTTTATTTTTAATGACACATATAGTTGCATGATTCATGAGCTTCCTTATGAGTAATAATTTGCAAATGCTTTATCATGAGCTATCTTTTATTCATGTTTTGATGCTGTATGTTATTTTACTTTGTTTAACATGAATTAGTTATTTCTATGGACACTCATGCATGCATCTATGGTCATGTTTCTCCCTTTTGCTAGCCCAAAAATTTCAACAAGTAAAAAACTTGTTTCCAACACCTTCAACCCAAGTTTTTCCAGTGAGTCCACCATATCTACCTATTAGCTTTATGCTATCCAAGTATGTTTTTCATGTTATTTGTGTTATCTATACCTCTAAATGAAAATGATGATGTTATTTACTATAAGGGGAAAAGTTGATTAAAAAGCTCTCGCAAACTTGATGCACACCTTACTTTTATTGCATTCAATAAAGATGAACCATTGTGATTAATATTATGATGTTAGTGGCTTTATAAATGTTTAAGGTTGGGAGTTAGCCCATATGTGCTGTCACATGCAAAGCTTTCAACGTGTTCCATCATTTGTTTAGTTGATATCATATACTTTTGTTTATGGATGCCTATCATGACGAAATAATGTGGAAATAGAGTTAAGTTTAAATGAGTTTGTATAAATGGTTAGAGAGAAACCTGGGCCGCTAATCTAAGCCATGCATCATTCATGGTGGAAATTTACTTACATGCAATTTTGAACTCTCTGTGATACACCCTACAATAAAAAGCTATAACAAGTGGTAAATAAAAAGGGTGTTGAGGTTGTTCATTATGTTTGTTTGTCTTGTTGTTTTGATGTGGGCTTGATCCATATCATGGGACAAGAGGTACCCCAGACGAGACTCTTGATGATACCATTATTACTTACAATGATAGATAACTTAGACTTGCTTTGTTTCCTAAGTTGAGTAATCATGGTGTAGGTACTTGTATTCAAGGGGCATGAGATATCTAACCTTTACTTTATCAAGGCCACTACTCATATTTTCTTTCACATTTAACTTTAATCATTCAAGATGCTATGATGGGGGAATGAGAGCTTTACACCAAGTATTCCCATTGCAATCAATAACTTAAGTAGAATAGTTTGGAGGATAGATGAAACTTATACATGCTTTACCTCTACTTAATTACACATCTTTTCCAAAGTGTCCACCTTTTATATTCAGCTTTTCATCTACACTCTATGGACCACAAGTATGCAAAAGTAAGAATGTCCATAGTACTATCTTTTTATGTTGCACTTTGTGAACTATCATTGATCATCTTTTCATTGAATACTTGATATCACTTTATAAACTGTTTGCATATTGCTACTTATTTGAATAATGAATCATTTGACTTTATGTAGCAGTAGCAATCATCTTTTATATCTATGTTTTGATTATATTGCAAAGTTCATGTTAGTTTTATCACTTTCATACTCGAGGACGAGCATGAGTTAAGATTGGGGATGTTGATGCATCTAAAATGCATACATGAACTTTGCACTATAATAGTCATATTCCAATCATATTTGCATCATATAAGGGGTATATTACTGTTATTTAATGATTTTTGACAATTTGTAATGATTTACCCTTTTTATGGAATTAATCCTGCGCAAGCAGAAAATCCGTATTTCTTTCTTTATTTGTTTCAGGACCTTAACGACATCATAATGAGCTATAAATTTAGGGGGGGGTCATTATCACTACCACACAAAGGGCTATAGGGAGGTTGGCACTCTGTGGCGCACCGTTAATTGGTGCGCCACAGAATTATTTCTGTGGCGCATGGATGCTGGTGCGCCACAGAAATTTTTGACTTTCTGTGGCGCATCTTTTGTCCGTGCGCCACAGAAAGTCAGAATTCTGTGGCGCATGCCCACCCATGCGCCACAGAAAGCCAGACTTCTGTGGCGCATGAGACACCATGCGCCACAGAATTTCTGTGGGTCCCACGTGCAATCGTTTGGCGAAGGTCAATCTGGGGACATTCTGTGGCGCACCGTGGCTGGTGCGCCACAGAAAGCTGACTTTCTGTGGCGCACCAAGTTTGGTGCGCCACAGAATTGTGCAGCATTTTTTCACCCCACGCACGCCCTCCCCCCCGTGGATCGCCTTTTCAGTTTTGCACCGAGTGAAAGAAAATGATAAAAAATTCAAAAAATAAAATCCTTTCAGATATAGGGAAGGTTTAGGGTCTATTTGTTAGGAAAAATTTAAAATACACATTTTGACTTTTTTTCCAAAAGTAGGTGAAAAAATATTAAAACGGGCATAACTTTTGCATACGACGTCGAAAAAATGCGTATAATACCTTAAAAAAAACTAGAGAGAATTTCGGAACCGCCCTCACCCGGGTTTACCCGGTTGGACATTTCTCGGATTCTGAAAATTCCAAACGAAAAAAAAGTTATGGTCAACAGAAGAATTTTCCCAGCAAAATCAAAAAAAGGAAAAAAATTTCTGTGGCGCATGTGCCAAGGATGCGCCACAGAATTATTGGACGGGATTCGAAATTTTGAATCCCACCCCCTTCTCCCTCTCTTTTCCCTTTTGTCCTTCTCTTCTCCACTTCTCCCTCCACTTCTCCTCTCCTCCTCCACTTCTCCTCTCCCCTTTTCCTCCATCCTCCTTCTCCTCTCCTTCTCCTCCACTTCTCCTCTCCCCTTTTCCTCCATCCTCCTTCTCCTCCACTTCTCCTCTCCTTCTCCTCCTACACCACCTCCTACACCACCTCCTCCACCACCCCGGCGACCTCCTTCACCACCTCCGGCGACCTCCTCCACCACCTCCGGCGACCTTCACCTCCGACAACCTCATCCACCACCTCCGGCGACCTCCTCCACCACCTCCAGCGACCTTCACCTCCGACAACCTCATCCACCACCTCCGGCGACCTCCCCCTCCACCCGGCGACATCCCCTCCTCCAACTCCGACGAACTCCGGCGAAATCCGACGAACTCCGGCGACCTCCGGCGACCACCATCCTCCACCAACCTCCGACGACTCCCTCCTACAAAACGAAACAAAACGAAATTCCGGCGACCAGATCTAGATCTGGCCAGTTCCAGATCTAGATCTGGCCGCCCTTTTTTTTGAAATTCAAAAAAATTCTGTGGCGCACGGTGGGGATGGTGCGCCACAGAAATATTTCTGTGGCGCATGGTGGGTGGGTGCGCCACAGAAATATTTCTGTGACGCACGAAGGAGGTGCGCCACAGAAAAAAATTTAGTGGCGAGATTTCTGTGGCGCACCCAACTAATTTGCGGGTGCGCCACAGAATGTCAAAAAGGTGCGCCACTGATAGCCTTTTTCCTAGTAGTGTATTTTGGAAGGACAAGGTTTAGGAGCGAAAGAAGTCAACGAACGGAATCCAGGAGACCAAAAGGGGGGGTCCCACGCGGCCACAGTACCAGGCCGCGTGGGCCCATCCCAATTGGCCCTCGTGGCCCCATTTGCATCAATCCTTCGCCCATAAGAATCCTCGTGACCTAAAAACGCCTATATAAGAGGTCCCCTGACGTTTTTCCAGCGGGCAGCCGCCACACGAGAGAAACCAGAAAATAGAGATCAGGAGGCTGAAGATCGGAGGGGGGAAACTCCGGCGGAGCCCTGCCGGAGAGGTCTCCTTCTTCTCCATCGACATCGCCACCGGCTCCATGATGAAGAGGGAGTAGTCCACCGCTGGACTATGGGTTTGTGGCAGTAGCATATGTATCTCTCTCTCTCTTGAGTTTCATTAGTTAGCACCGTATGAGCTGCTGAACATGATTACGGTCACCGTTGTATTACCATTGTGGTGGATCTTTCTATGAGTTAATATATGTTGAGATTGCAATGTTTATTTCAGTTATGAAAGTAGATGCATATTATGTACCCCGTTCTTATATCCTTGTTATGATCAAGCATGTTTATGAGAGCTTGTGTGGGGGAACGTGTGCATTGGTTGGAGTAACGGGGGTGGTGAAGTGATAAGCTGACAACTTGCATATCATGATCCATTGGGTATTTACCTTACTTTGTTGCCTCACTAGGGATAAACCAAAATACCATGTTGAAGGGTAGGAGGAGTGACTTGCCTCTACCTAAGACTAGATCCATCATGTGTTTATTTTAACTTTATGTCATTAATCTTAAAGCTATACTCTGATGTTATCTTAATTACTAAGGAGCATGATTTAGTTCACATCTTGGTGGAGTATAAGTGAGACTAATAATCAAAAGGTCTCTATGTTAGGGCGTGATGCCCATATAATTAGTAACATGATTAAACTTGTTTGCAATCTCATATGTTAAGTCTATGTCTACTTGTTTGCCATACTATATTAAAGAGAGAGTGCATGTGTGAAACCATGAACCCCGGTCCATTTTTAATCATAAGAAACACTTTTCCAACCACTTTTAAGGATCTTTTACATTCAGCCATTTTAAAATCAGAAATACAAAAACACTTTTATTCATTGCATTCACATATAAAAACCCCAAAAATACCATCCATCATCACTACTACCATCCTTGCATATTTATTTACCATCATTGCATTTTATTTGCTGTTTTGCATTCATTATTATCTTAATATCATTCTCACACCTTGTGCTTGACAACCACTTGGTGAGGTTGAGGGCACAAAGCAATTTACTTGTTTGCAGGAAGTCTAGAGAAGGACAAGAAGATAAAACCCACACTACTGATTCCCCGAGAGTTCGATATTAAACCCTCGAGTCACCTTCTTGGGGAAAAAACTACCACTTCTACATACTCTGCACTTGGAGGCTCAACCTATCCCTTATATTTATTATTTTCCTTTCAGGGTATCAAGAGTACTGTTGGCAAAGTTGAGGGAGACTTCAACTACCCGCCATCATGTGTTTTTCTGGTGCCATTGCCGGGGAGCGAAGAAACATTCAGTCCCGTCAACTACGCCATCAATGACCCCAATGACTTCCTTGCTGATGATCCTTACTATGACGGAGCTCACGATGACAGATATGCTGGCGAGGGTCCAGTTGACCATGATCTTGGGGGGCAAAAAGCTGATCTCCCAGATAAATATCAATGCACGAAGCGTCTCTTCTATTCTCAAGATACGCCAGAAGCTGCCCCGAGCAAGTTGGTTTGAGCCAGGACATAGTCCAAGAGGCCATCAAAGATGCGATGGCGCCGAAGGAGCCTAAGAAGACGGAAGTTGCTTTCTGGTTATTTATTTGTCGTTGTTGTTTTGTTTTGAAGCGGCCGTTTCGGGACGATCTTACTATGGGCCCCCTCACCATACGCGCATGCATTGCACTGCTTCATTTTGGTTTCAAGAGCGGTGCAAGAGGCTTAGTACGAGTAAACATGTTGTTTACAATGGATGTTGTCGTGGCGGCAGAGTTTCTTTGCCCGTTCCTTTACCCTGGCCATATCCTCTGTGCCATCTAATGAGGTTCGATGGTAATTCAGCCGCTAAAAACTTCATGCGGTCTATTCGGCAGTATAACTCCATGTTTGCTTTCACTTCCCTTGGGGTAAACCTACCGCTGTTGACTCCAACAGCCAGCCGGTGCCGGGTACTAAGTCGAAGCCGCCGCACCGGGTAATGGACAGGTTACCCATCCTCGACTGGCATTCGGTCCATCATATGGGTAAAGCAATGATGCCGCCGAGGTTGGTAAAACTCCTCACCGGGGACATGGGGAGCCTCCATGAGGGTGTTCTTTTTCATGAGGATAGGCTTCTCAAAGAGGAAAATCCAACATACCCGGTTTTCCACGCAAAGGTGCCAGAGATAGATGGCTTGGGCTTTATCACTAGAGACTCCGGGGACGTGATCCTTCTAAGGTTTGATGACATCTTCAACATCTATCACATGTACGCGCTCCACCCATCGATCGTCCGTCTGGTTGCCCTTAGTATGGCGCACCAGATCATAAAGGAGAATACCCCGGGCATAGCAATACTTGACCCCTACTACATGAAAGAAATGTTCCTGAGCACCCCTAAGGGTAGGGCAAAGGTGTCGCGGTACATAGGAGACTTCTTCGGTACGCATCATGAGAAGAACATCTTTCTCATGCCTTACTTTTCCGAGTAAGTCATTCACTAACCGTCATAACATGCTTTCATAGATTTCTATTGTTAAGCTATTTTGCAATTTTGACGATGATGGTCTGTTTTGAACTGTTTTGCACAGTAACCAATACGGCACCCTCATCGTCATGTACCCGAAAGAGTCGTATGCCGTCTATCTCGACTCCGGGAGTGATGTCAATAGGGATAAAGACTACACCCACATCAAGGCTGTTATGAATGAAGCTCTTAATGCCTACGCCCGAAGCGAAGGCATCATGAAAAGAGAAAAAAAGGTGCGAGGCAAGTTTGTATTCAACCAGAAAGTTATGTTCCCCTGCGTCAAGCAGTCGCCAAGCAGTAAGATGGAGGCATGGTACCTCATCAATCACATGCAGGAGTTTGTAAAGGATCAACAACGACTGCAATTTCCTTCTACTCTGGACATATGGTGCAACGGCTTGGCAGATGCCAGTGATTCTAATATCAGACTAGAGTTCGGTCACATCTAGCATGTGATCGCGGGAATCATCTACAACGATGTCTTGTCTCGCGATGGGGTGTACTTCAATGGCTTTGCACCACCACCGAACGACGAGATCGAACGTCGTTTAATAGCGCAGGGTGATCCGGCCATTCACTATAGATGGTGCTCTCCCGTTCCCACCGAAGCCTCGCAAGACGAAGAAGTGATCGATGGTATGTGTTCTCTACTTAGTACGATAGATGAACTTGTGTTCGTAAATTATATCCGTAAATTAACTTGTGCTTCTAAAATCGTTGAACCTATGTGTGATCGATGCTATTTAATTTGAGTTGTTTTGTTTTGTTTCGTCTTTCTCTCTGAGTGACGATGATTAAAATGAAGTGACACCGTGTGATCCCGGGAATGGCGCTAGTGAGCCATGTGATATGCACGAATACACATCTTGTGCATCCTACTTGGCTCACTTGCACCATCCCTGGAACTTCTGTGTTTCCAACCTATATATGAGGCATGTTTTCGATTTTGGTGCAGTCATTTAACTATTATTTGATTTGTGTATAAACTCTTGCTCTTATTTTCTTTGCCTAACATTTTTATCTTTGCCTCGTGTACAGAGAGATGCATGAAGATGTCCGAAGCAAGCGGGATGAGAGGGCTACAACTACAAGAGCTACAAGAGTAAAGCACAGGCGGAGCGGAAGAGAGGAAGAACATGCATATATACTCTTCTTTTTCATCGCCATTGCAGTTCTCTTGTCTGTGATTGTAGTTTAGATTACTACTTGCTTTTGAAAACTTGCGACCTATAAACTATCGACTTCCGGAGATGTGTGTATTAATGCATATGTATGCAAAATATTGGGTCTCACTTGTATATATCGGCTTGTAATTCATGCATGATGAACCAATAATTTGGTCACTCGTCTATTTATATATCTATTTAAATTCTGTCAATTATACTATTTTCTGTCAATATATATGTATTTAACTGCCCGTATATATTGCTGTAAAATATTTCTACTTTTATTTTAGAAGCAGAAATACATATTACTAGCGAACAGGTACCTGGTTCGCCAGTGGTAATCACTGGGTGTACCACTGGCGAACAAAATCTCCGTTCACCAGTGGTAAGTGGAGCCTCGCTGGCGAACCAGTATGTGGTTCGCCAGTGGTAACTAACTTACCGCTGGCGAACATGTTGTTCGCCAGCGGTAAGCTGTTACCACTGGCGATATGAGCGCTGGCGAACCGCCTGTTCGCCAGCGGTAGCCACAATAGGTTCGCCAGCGATAGGCTTTTTCCTACTAGTGCGACTTAATGTCGGGAATAAAGTGCATACAAAACTCAATGACCTCCTCTGTTCCATAGCCTTCGGAGATGCTTCCTTCTGGCCTAGCACGGTTATGAACATATTTCTTCAAGACTCCCATGAATCTCTCAAAGGGGAACATATTGTTTAAAAATACAGGACCCATAATTGCAATCTCTTCGACTAGGTGTACTAGTAGATGCGTCATAATATTGAAGAAGGATGGTGGGAACACCAACTCAAAACTAACGAGACATTGACCCACATCCCTTTGTAACCTTGGTAGAATTTCTAGATCGATTATCTTCTGAGAAATGCACATAGCTTCACAATGGGTAGTAGAACATTTTCCGGTAGAATCCCCCGCAATGCAACCGGAAGCAATTGAGTCATAAGCACGTGGTAGTCATGAGACTTTAGCTTATGGAATTTTTTCTCGGCCGTATTTATTATTCCCTTTATATTCGACGAGAAGGCAGACGGGACCTTCATACTGCTCAGGACTTCAAAAAATATTTCCTTCTCTTCTTTCGTAAGAGTGTACCTGGCTGGACTTAGACCTCCTTTATCCGTCTTCATTGGATGCAGGTCGTCTGGATCTTTCATACGTTGCTGGTCCTGCCGTGCTTCCGGCGTATCTTTTGTCTTCCCATACACACCCAAATGTCCTAGCAGGTTCACGCAAAGATTCTTCGTCACGTGCATCACGTCGATTGCAGAGTGTACCTCTAGGACTTTCCAATGGGGTAGATCCAAAAATATTGATTTCCTCTTCCACATGGCCGCAGGTCCGGTGACGTCATTCGGAACAGATTGACCGCCAGGACCCTTTCTAAAGATCACTTCTAGATCCTTGACCATACCAAATATATCATCACAAAGGCTTCCTCCGATGCTCTGTCATATTTTTGAAATGCTTGCATTTCTTTCTTACGGGATGCTTAGGAGGAAGAAATTGACGATGGCCAAGGTACACAACCTTCTTACATTTCTCCAAATATGTACTATCAGTCTAATCTAAGCAGTGCGTGCATGCATTGTATCCCTTATTTGTCTGTCTTGAAAGGTTACTAAGAGCAGGCCAATCATTAATGATTACGAAGAGTAGCGCTCGTAGGTCAAATTCCTCCTGTTTGTGCTCATCCGATACACGTACACCCTTTTCGCCCCACAACTGTAAACGTTCTTCAACTAGTGGCTTTAGATACACATCAATGTTGTTGACGGGTTGCTTCGGGCCTTGGATCAGCACTGGCATCATAATGAACTTCTGCTTCATCCACAACCAAGGAGGAAGGTTATAGATACAAAGAGTTACAGGTCAAGTGCTATGACTGCAGCTCTGCTCCCCAAAAGGATTCATGCCATCTGTACTTAGACCAAACCTTAAGTTTCTAGCGTCCTCTGCAAAGTCCTTATACTCTCTATCGAGTTTTCTCTACTGCGACCCATCAGCGGGGTGTCTCAACATCTCGTCTTTCTTGCGGTCTTCTTTGTGCCATCGCAACAACTTGGCATGCTCTTTGTTTCTGAACAAACGTTTCAACCGTGGTATTATATGAGCATACCACATCACCTTGGCAGGAACCCTCTTCCTAGGGGGCTGGCCCTCAACATCACTAGGGTTATCCCGTCTGATCTTATACCGCAATGCACCCCATACCGGGCATTCATTCTTATTCTCGTACTCCTCACCACGGTAGAGAATGCGGTCATTAATGCATGTATCTTCTGCACATCTAATCCTAGAGGGCAGAGAACCTTCTTTGCTTCATACGTACTGTCAGGCAATTCGTTATCCTTTGGAAGCTTATTCTTCATTATTTTCAGTAACTTCTCAAATCTCTTGTCAGATAAACCAGTCTCTGCCTTCCATTGTAGCAATTACAGTGTGGTACCGAGCTTTGTGTTTCCATCTTTGCAAGTTGGGAACAATTTTTTTGTGATCCTCTAACATGCGCTCCAACTTCAACTTCTCATTTGCACTTTCTGTTTCTCTCTGTGCATCAACGATGGCCCGACGAAGATCATCATCTACCATGGGCTCATCTGGTGTCTCTTTATCTTCAGCTCCCCCTTTGCATTGCCACCGTATTCAGGGAACATGGAATTATAGTTGTCATCGTTCTCTTCTTCTTCGTTGTCTTCCATCATTACCCCTCTTTCTCCGTGCTTGGTCCAACAATTATAGCAGGACATGAAACCGGACTGAATAAGGTGGATGTGAAGGGTTTTTGAGGAAGAGTAATCCTTCTCCTTCCGACAGACACGGCATGGACAACACATAAAACCATTCTGCGTGTTTGCCTCAGCCACATTGAGAAAAGATCGTAGGCCTTGAATGTACTCGATAGAGAGTAGGTCATCGTACATCCATTGCCGGTTCATCGAGCACCTTTTGTGCATAAGAAGGGAAAACATCATTACACACAACATCATTAATAGAGAAGTGACCAAATTAATCAATACAATTTCATCTCATTAAAACCAAAGTAGAGTAGTGACCAAATGTAATACATAGTTCTCATAATTAAAACATACATTGAAATTAACATACAATTAAACTATGTAATGCATTTAAATGCAAAAACAAATGCGATCAAAATCGCAACTAAGGTGACCATTGATCCAACAGCAAAATGATACCAAGCCTCTTTATTAATGGCATAGTTTCTAATGTTTCTAATCTTCAAGCGCATTGCATCCATCTTGATCTTGTGATCATCGACGACATCGGCAAGATACAACTCCAATTCCATCTTCTCTTCTTTACTTCTTTTCAATTTTGCTTTCAAATTATTGTTTTCTTTTTCAAATAACTTTAGCTTCTCGACAAGAGAGTCGGTTGGAATTTCCGGTTCGACTACCTCCTAGATAAGAATATATATATGTCAAGTGTTGTTTGGCATAATTGTTATAAACACGAAATTAAACAAATAGTTATAAAAGATAATATACCACATCTGAATCATAGACCGGACGAGGGCCGACGGGGACGGATATCAAAACCATGACACAATACATATAACAAACAGTCATAGAAGTAAAAAAACTATACAACTAATAACTATGCATCTAAATCATACAAGTAAGAATTTTTCTTTAAAAAGATAAAAACAAGAGACTCACCAAGGTGGTGCCGCCGACAGGGCGGCGCGGGCGATCGACGACGGTGAGGAAGGGGACGGGACGACACTAAAACCTATAAATCATAATTTAGTTTGAGCTCAAATTGAATATAAAACAAATAAACTAGCAATGTGCATTACACAACTAACTTAGACATTTCATCAAACACCTAGCTAGCAATAGAAATGAAATGAGTAGCAAAACTAGCAATGGGGATGAACTTGAGCTCCGAGAGGATGAAGTTTCTAACCTATTAGAACTCTTCGATATATGGGGCGCCTTTAATCTTGAAAAATCGTGAAAAAATATAGATGAATTTGAGCTAGAGAGGAGATAGAGAGGAGAAAAATGGTGACATGAGCTTTGAACTCGGGCAGGGAAGAAGATGATATAGTGAGTGAGACCTCTAGTCCCGGTTCGTGATACGAACCGGGACTAAAGGGTCTCGCGCTGGCCCCCACCTGATGTCTACACACGCTTCTATTCTTGTAGACAGTGTTGGGCCTCCAAGAGCAGAGGTTTGTAGAACAGCATCAAGTTTCCCTTAAGTGAATCACCCAAGGTTTATCGAACTCAGGGAGGTAGAGGTCAAAGGTATCCCTCTCAAGCAACCCTGCAATCACAATACAAAAAGTCTCTTGTGTCCCCAACACACCCAATACACTTGTCAGATGTATAGGTGCACTAGTTCGGCGAAGAGATAGTGAAATACAAGTAATATGGATGATTATAAGTAGTAATTGCAATCTGAAATAAAAATGGCAGCAAGCAAACATGTAGCAGAACTTGTTGTAAACGGTGTTTCAATGCTTAGAAACAAGGCCTAGGGATCATACTTTCACCAGTGGTCACTCTCAACAATGCAATCATAATTGAATATAAATATAAGCACTTCAATATACTACTCCGAAGTATTCTCCGGCTGGATAACGAACACTAATTCATTGTGTAGGAATGCAAAAGCATGCCTCAAACATATATTCTCAAGTACTAATGAATACCCCACACTGGACCATAGCATTCATAGGAGGTACTAACACACCACAATTTCATAGAGACATCCAACTCAAATAATAAATCAGTGAACAAGTATCTTGTGAAATATAGCCTAAAGACCCACACGGTGTACACACTGCCACCTTTACACACGTGGGACAAGGAGTCTCCAGAGATCACATAAATAAAGCCCACTTGAGTAACATAACAACATCTAGATTGCAAAGCTCATGATCACATATAGATCACATCATGGGAGAGAGAGATATAGACCACATGGCTACTGGTACGGCCCTCAGCCCCGAGGGAGAACTACTCCCTCCTCATCATGGGAGTCAGCAACGGCGATGAAGATGGTGGTGGAGTCGATGGAGATGGCTCCGGGGGCACTTCCCCGTCCCGGCAGGGTGCCGGAACACAGACTTCTGTCCCCCGAAACTTGTCGGCGATGGCGGCGGCGCTGTAGATGTTTCTTTGGAATATGACGGGTCCGTCTAGGTTTTATGCGTCGGGGGCAATATATAGGCGAAAGGGCGGCGTCGGAGGGCTCCCGTGGGCCCCACACCACCTGGTGGCGCGGCAGGCATGGGTCCCGCGCCACCCTATGGTGTGGCCGGCCCACGGCCCTCCAGGTCCTCTCCTTCGGGCTCCGTGTATTCCATTGAATTATAAGACTGCTGCTTTTTGTCCCGTCCAATTCCGATAATATTTCCTTAAGTACTTTTCTGAAACGGGAAAACAGCTGAAAACAGGAACTGGCACTGTGGCATCTTGTTAATAGGTTAGTTCCAGAAAATGCATAAAAATGCTATAAGATGTAAACAAAACATGTAGCAAATGGTATGAAAACAAGCATGGATCATAAGAAATTATAGATACGTTGGAGACGTATCACCACCTCAGCTGCGGCCTGCCGCAAGCCTTTAGTCTCGTTTCGTATCGCGAACCGGGACTAGAGGGTCCCCACAACCCGGTACTAGAGGGTGCCGGCCGCGTAGCCGATGACCCGGGACTAGTCCCCCCTCTAGCTAGTCCCGGTCCGAAACAAATCCGGGACTAGAGCTAAACGGGGCACTGGACCAAAGGTCCTTTTTCTACTAGTGCAATTCTAGCATTGCCAACACTAATCTTAGTCAACATGTCACTAACGTATTTAAATGTATACGTGATGTTGTTGCTGGGACGTATATATACGTATTTACCCAAAAAAATCGAAAAGGGGCTACGCCCAGCCTCTGCATCAAAATGATGCATACAGCCTTTATTGCTTTATTTTATCGTTCAAAGAACGTTACAAATCATGGATCGGAAAGAGTGGATACATGAATCAACCATCTAAACAACACTTGAGACGTAGCCCTAGTGCCCATTAGCAATCAATACGCTTGTGTATACGCTAGACGGATTGGTTGTATAAATCCTTGGCTACCATCTCCAAAATGCTGCACCCAGAATCCATGGCCGAGCGATACTCCACTGGTTGGAGATAAGACCATGTGTACGGATCCAATGGGTAACCAGAGGAATAACCTGCAAAAAAGATGTGGAAGTTTGTTTGTTAAACACATGGTCATTTCGGATATTCCATATGGTCCAAAGCACTGCACACACTCCTATCCTAATATTTTTAAGATCATTTTTAGGAATTCCCTTGAGCCAATTACCAAAAAGATTTAGAATATTTTTGGGTGGAGACAAACTGAATGACATGTGAACTGTTTGCCAAACTGTTTTTGCAAATTGACAGTCAAAAAACAAGTGTTGTATTGACTCCTTATGGTCACAAAAGCAACACTCTTGATTTCCATTCCAATTTCTTTTTGCCAAATTATGATTTGTTAAAATGACTTGTCTATGTAGTAGCCACATAAAAATCTTGATTTTCAGCGGGACCTTCATTTTCCAAATATATGGGTTTGTGGAAGTAACTTATGTAACTCTCCTCTCTCTTGAGCTTCACTAATTAGCACCGTATGAGACGCCGAACATGATTACGGTCATCTATGTAATTCCTATGTGGTGGATCTCTTTATGAGTTAATATATGTTTGAAGATTGCAAATGTTTTGTTTCAGTTATGAAAGTAGAGGCATATTATGTAACCGTTCTTATCTACTTGTTTTGATCAAGCTTGTTTATGATAGCATGTGTGGGGGAACATGTGCATTAGTTGGAGTAATGAGGGGGTGGCTAGTGCGGTGAAAGTGAGAGAAGTTCCGCGATCCACTTTGGTATTCCTACCTTACTTTGTAGCCTCACTAGGGATAAACTAAAATACCATGCTACCGGAGGTGTGGGTGTGACCATTGCCACTTCTCCATGACTAGATCTAGCATGTTCTTATTTTAACTTCATGTCATAAAGATTAAAGCTATGCTCTGATTTATCTTAATTACCGAGGTGCTAAGATTTAGTTCACATCTTGGTGGAGTATAAGAGAGATTAATAACCAAAAGATCTCTATGTTAGGACGTGATGCCCATATAATTAGTAACTTGTGATAAAACTTTGTGTTGCAATCTCATATGTCAATTCCTATGTTCCATTGTCCACCACAACATTAAAGAGAGAGTGCATTTGTGAAACCATGAACCCCGGTCCGTTTTTAATCATAAGAAACACCTTTCAAACAACATTTAAGCATTTTCCATTTTCTGCCATTTAAAAATCCGAAAATACAAAAATACTTTTACTTCTTGCATTGACATATCAAAACCCAAAAATATCATCCATCATTGCTTACACCATCCTTGCATATTTATTTACCACCATTGTATATTTATTTCTTGTTTTGCATTTGTTTATTTTGATATCATTCTCACCCTTGTGCTTGAAAACCACTTGCTGAGGTTGAGGGCACAAAACAATTTATTTTGTTTGTAGGTTCTCAAGGGAAGGATAAGAAGATAAATTTTTCACTACTGATTCCCCGAGAGTTCGATATTAAACCCTCGAGTCATCCCTCGTGGGGAAACTGTCTTTCCTATACTATACACTCTGCACTTGGAGTCTCAACCTAACCATTCTTTTAACGCAGGTAACTACACCATCAAGGACGTTTTCTGGCGCCTTGCCATCAAGTGTTCTCTAGTGCTGTTGCTGAGTTAAAGGCCATCAAGACGTTTTCTGGCGCCGTTGCCGGGGAATCATTGCTGTAAAGATTTGTCCAAGGAGTGTCTCACAACAAAGTCAACTTCATCACCAACTTGTGCTAACACCTAAGCTTGGGGAGGTTGCACCTAAGTGAGCATCATCTTATCCATCTTTACCTGCAAATCATTTTATTTTGTTTTGTTTTTGTCTTGCATATCATTTTTATATTTCGGTTTGCATATTTTATTTTCAGTTTTGCATTTTGTGTTGCATTTGTTATTTTAGTTTGCATTGTTTAGTGTCATTTTATTTTCAGTTTGCATAAAAAATTAAAAAACACATAAAAATCTGCTAAAATGGGTGAAAGAACTAAGTTGTGTGACTACACAACACTCCAAATGATCATTTTATTGCTAGGCCCATTGCCACACCTGGGATAACAGCTGAGAGCTATGAAGTAAGTCCTAGTTTGTTGAACTTGATAACTAGGGAACAATTTGGCGGTAGTGCTATGGAGGATGCCTTTATGCATCTTCATGATTTTATTGAAATATGTGACATGCAAAAGTTTAAAAATGTGGAGAGTGATATTCTAAAACTGAAGTTATTTCCATTCTCACTTAGAGGAAAGGCTAAAGAATGGTTGCATTCACTACCTAGTGATAGCATTAATTCTTGGAGTGATCTAAAAGAAGTTTTCATTAAGAAATATTATCCTCCTGTTAAAATTTTGCAAAATAGAAACAATATCCTTTCTTTAGGCAAAATGAAAATGAGCATGTTGCTATGGCTTGGGATAGGATAAAACTTATGCTTAGAACTTGTCCTTCACATGGGGTTAATGAATGGACCATATTACACTCTTTTTATAATGGTCTAAATTACATGTCTAGAAATATTCTTGATTCAGCTGCTGGAGGATCTTTTATGGGAAAAACTATAGTAGAAGCTAAGAACATCTTAGAAAGCATTTTGCAAAACTATAGTCAATGGAATACTGAAAGAGCACCTAATCCATCTAAGAAAGTAAACTCCATAGAAGAAACAAATGATTTGTCATCTAAAATGGATACTATTCTTGCTTTCATTAATAAACAACACATTGAAAATATCCCTTTGCAAGAACTAGCTGGTAATAATCCTAAAAGTGTTGATGTTAACTTCATTAGAAACTATGGTAATAATGGGTATGGTAACAACAATTATAATTCTTATAATAAACCCCCATATGTTCCTAACAACCGTCCTTTTGTTCCATATCCTAATGCTAGTGATAATAAATGGAAGCCTATGCCACCAAGTAATGATAATTTTGAGGCTAATAAAATTCTTATGGAACAAGTTGCTAGTCATAATACCATGATACAAGAGTTGACTAAGTCTGTTGCTTCTATTAGTTCTGATATTAAAGGCTTACAACTCCAAACTGCAGAACTAGACAAAGCACTTTCAAAACTAGCTGATAATCAAGCCACTTTATTGAGTATGTCTGCAGGGAAACCACAAACACCACCTGTGGTTGGAATGAATTATATTAATATTACTGAAAATGTTCCTCTTACTTTGGAGGACACTCTTAATGAATTATTGAACTATCCTGAATATTTGTTGCCATTTATGTCTCAACTTGTTGGTTTAAAAGAAGAAGCTAATGAAACTGAATGTGATGAATCTCCTATGTTAATTGAGTTAGAGAGAAAAGTTGAGGAAGTTAAAATGCTTAGTGAAGTCAAGGAACCACTACTTGATTTATATAATTGTAGCTTGCATGAATTAATATCTATCTTACAAAAATTTGCAAGTGATCCTTCTATTGATGCCAACCAAGAAGGTTTTGGTTCTTATATTGCTAATCATGTTTTAAAAGAAAATATTGCTAGGTAAAACCAAGAAGCTATGATACCACCTAAGCTTGGGGATGTATGGATTCCCAAAGTACTAGTAACCATTGGAAAAGAGACACACCATGCTTTATTAGATCTAGGATCTAGTGTCTCTGTGTTATCTAAAGAATTATATGAAGTACTTGAATTAAAGAATCTTGAAAAATGCTCTATTGAACTTGCACTTGCTGATGATTCCATTAAACATGCCTTAGGAAAAGTAAGTGATGTTATGGTAGAGTTACATATGACATTTGTGCCTGTTGATTTTCTAATCATGGATATGGGGAATAAAATCTCTAGTCCTATTATTCTTGGAAGGCCTTTTCTTCGTACTACAGGTGCTATAATAGATTCAAAGGAAGGTAATGTGAAGTTTCAGTTTCCACACAAGAAATTCATGGAACACTTTCCAAGGAAGAGGGACATACCAAAGTTTAAGCTCCCTCATGAGCTTCGTCCACAATAAATAACAAGTAAGAAGCCTAGCTATATGGCTATAAAGAAAGCGCTTTACGGGAGGCAACCCGGTTGTTTTTTATTTTTGATTTTATTTGTGTCCTCTTGCTGTAACAAGAGACTTAGTTTTTAGTTTAGTTTCTGAAATAATTAATAAAGTGCCAAGTTTTTACCCATTTTGGTTTGAAAAAGTTGCTATTTGTATTCGGAGATTTCATTCCAGCACGAGTCTGTGCACGGTTTGATTTTTCGTTTTTAGTAAGTAACTCCGAATGAGCTCATATTCTAACTGTAACTGTAACTTTTCATCCTCTGTGTGCCTGAATGTTTTCATAATTTTTAGACATGTGTAAGTCAGGTAGAAAAATACGTTTTGCTGCTGTTAGTTTTCTGGACAGATTCTGTCCAATATTGTTTGATGCATGTTTTGAACTTTTAACTTGAATCTTTTTGATCCAATTGAGTTTATGAATAGGCATACAACATTATACACTCTCTGGACATTCACATGAATTTTTGTCTAAAGGATTATAAGCAGCAAGTAATTCATTTATCTATCACTACTAATGTCACCCCACAGAAAAGAAATGGGAGAAATAGTGTTTTGAAGTTTTTTCACAGGGATTAGAGGAGATGCACCAAGAGCTATCCAAGGATGGTGAAAACCATAAGCTTGGGGATGTGAAGACAACCCACTAGACATACACACTCTCGGTTTGCACACGTCTAACTTCTGTTTTTCTATCAATGCACTTTATCGAATAAACTTGGAGCGTCTTTTATTTGTTTTTTATTTTGGTTAGATTTTTGTTTTGAGACCACCACTATCATTTTTATATGAGAGAGCTACTGGAATTTTGGGTTGAATTAAGTTGTATGCTATTAAAATGATTGGGAATGGGATGTTTGAGTTGATTTAAAAAGATACATATAGTTGCATAATTCATATGCTTTTTAATGAATATCAATTTGCAAGTGTTTTATCAAGAGCTATCTTATATTCATGTTTTGATGCTGAATGATACTTTACTTGGTTTAACATGGATTGGTTAGTTCTATGGACACTTGTGCATGCATTTAGTTGGTCAACTTTCTCCCTTTTGCTAGCCCAAAAATCCCAACAAGCAAAAACTTGTTTTCCAACACCTTCAACCAAAGTTTTTCCAGTGAGTCCACCATATCTACCTATTAGCTTTATGCTATTCCGAGTATGTTTATCATGTTACTTTGAGTTATCTATACCTCTGAATTAAAATGCTTTTGTTATTGATTGTTATGTGAAAGATCTGGTTAAATAGCTCTCACACCTTATTATTACACTTAATAAACATGAACCATTGTGTTTAAAATTATGAAGTTGTGAATTTGACAAGAGTCTTGCTTGGTAGTTAGCCCAATGTGCTATCACATGGCAAGCTTTCAACATTGCGCTAAATTATATCTAGTTGATATCATGTACTTTTGTTTATGGATGCTTATCATGGTGCCAAATAAGTGTGGAAATTTAGTAGGTTTAAGTAGTTGTATAAAGGGATAGAGAGATACCTGAGCCGCTAATCTAAGCCATGCTGTCATGGTGGAAATTTACTTACATGCTATGTGAACCTTCAGTGATACACCTCACAATAAAAAGCTATACCAATGGTAAATAAAAAAGGTGTTGAGATTGTTCCTTATGTTTGTTTGTCTTGTCATTTTGACATGGGCTTGTTCTATGTCCTGGGACAAGAGGTACCCCAGTTGATCTTCTTTATGATGCTATTATACAATGCTTTTACTTGAACTTGCTTTGTTTCCCAAGTTGAGTAACACCATGGTGTAGGTACTCATATTCAAGGGGCATGAAACTTTCAACCATTTCTTTGTCAAGCACACTACTCATATTTGCTTTCACTTTAAACTTAACCATTAAATATGCTATGATAAGGGGTAATGAGAGCTTGATACCAATGATACCACATTGCAAACATTAACTTCAGTAGAAGTATTTTGAAGTTAGTTGAAACTTGTTCATGTTTTTACCTCTACTCATATATATCTTTCCAAAGTGTCCACCTTTTATATTCAGTTTTATAAGAGTACTCTATGACCACTATAGGATGTTTTTATTTTTCATTATGCATACATTGGTCCATAGTACTTTCTTTTATGTTACACTTTGTGAATTATCATTTGAACATCCTTGCATTGAATATTTGATATCACTTTATAATCTATCTTGCATATTGCTACTCCTTTGAAGAATGAATCATTTTACTCTATGTAGCAATAGGAATCATCTTAGATATCCTTTGTTAGCAATAAAATGCAAAGTCCTTGTTAGTTTTATCACCTTCATACTCGAGGACGAGTATAGGTTAAGCTTGGGGATGTTGATGCATATAAAATGCATACATGAACTTTGCATTGAATTACTTGTATTTCAATCATAGTTGCATCATATAAGGGTTATATCATTGTTTTCTATTGATTTTAGGAATATTTCAAAGTTTTCCTATTTTTTTGGAACCGTGCACTGGCAGAAAACCCTATTTTCTATATTTTTGAGTTTCAGGGACCCAAACAAAGTCCAAATGACCTGAAAATTTATGGGGATCATTTTTTGAAAGAAAAAAGCATGGGGAAAAAGGATGAGAAAAAGTGGAGGCCCGAAGGCCAAAACACATGGGCCCACGCGGCCAGATTCCTTGGCCGCGTGGGACCCCTTGTTTGGGTCTCGTGGCTCCGTTTGCGTTGATCTTTCTTCCAGAAGCTTCCTCGTGACCAAAAAACAACTATAAACATAGTCCCCCGACGTTTTCCAGAAGGAGGAAGCCGCAAACAGGGAAACCACGAAATAGAGATCAGGAGCTGCAGATTGGAGGGGGAAAACTCCGGCGGAGCGCTGCTGTCGTGGTATTGTCGAATCTAGCCGCGGCAGGGGTGCCATCGAGCTAGGTAGAGAGAGGGGTTTTGGAGATGTGGGGTGATCCGGTGACATAGAGACGAGTTTACCCAACTTCGGATCTCACGTCGGTGGCGAGATCCTACGTGCTGCTATAATTCACTATAAGGCAAAATCGCCGAGTTACAGTGGATTGGGATTGAGAGCGTATCTGCCCTAAGGCGTCCCAGGGCCGGCTTATAAAGGCGTCCAGACCCTGGGCTTACAGGAGGAAACCTAACCGACTAAGAACAGAGTCCTACTCTAATCCGGCTTGGGCCATGCCTTGTGGGCTAAGTCTTCCGCAATGCAGGTCGGCTTCTAGAGTCTTCCCTTTGCCGGATGGGCCTCCTGCGCTTCAGCATACTAGGCCGCCCGGTAAGCCGGATTCGGCTTACCACCACTTTGGGCCACCCTGGTCTGCTGGCTTTTAGTCTTTTCTGTGAAGATACTTGTTCGGCATAACCCCAACAGTAGCCCCCGGAAAGCTTCAAGTACTTCAGTGGCTGGCTTCAATCTTCCGGCAATATACTGTCCGGGAAATTCATCATCCGTCTTCAGTCTTGGAGCATTCCCAGAAACCTGAAATCATGTCGAACAACTTTGTCGATTTTAACTGTACCGGCTTTGTATGCCGAAAAAAAACACTTGAGCGTGCAACGACACGCGTCCGCCGATTTGACAGTTACGTCAGACCCGGCAGTGTGAGTGGAGGAGCATCTTTTGAATGCAGGGGCTAGTTTCTGTTTTTCCCGCGCTGGAACCGAGGCGTCGGAGAGAAGGAACCGTCACCAACGGCTTGATCCCATGACGCGTGGCGAAAAATCCGGCTCCTGACCGTTGCACAAATCTCGGCGAAGCATTATAAATAGCGACCTCATCATCTCCGCCGCGTTCACCACACCATTCGCAATCCTAGCCCCAACTTCTCCTCCAAATCGCATCTCTTCTCCAGAGTTCCATGGCTTCCAGTGCTCCGGGCTCCCCAGTGATCGACGCTGCCACAGGCGGTCCGGCTCCGCCGATGGGGGGAGCTACATCCACGGCCACCGCCGCCGTCACCGAGCCTTCCGCCACGACTCCCGCGTCCTCACCAACTCCGGTGAGTTCCTCCACCGCTCCGGGCCATGACGCAGTGGCTCTAGCAAAAGCCGCAGCCGAAGCCGCTGCCACGATGCCTTCTGTTGCCACAACCGCCGAAGCCGTCGTCGAGGACGCATGCGTTGGCGAGGAGGAAGAGGAAGAGGAAGCCGTCATCGGCAAGGACGCCGCCAACAACCCGTCTCGCAACTGGGCCTGCTCGGCTGTGGACGAGGTCGAGTTGAAGGGGATGGAGACCGACGGAGCCATTGTTCCAACTTCTGAGTCGAATCCGACTTGGCGATCTGCTTGCGGCGACCCCTACCCGACTCCCATCAGAGACGAGCGGGTACTACTTTCTTCCCATGTAATTAGGGGATTCTCCTTGCCGCCGTCGGCTTTCATGATAGATCTCTTAGATCACTACGGCCTCCAGCTCCACAACATAACCCCGAACAGCCTGCTGTACATCTCCGGCTTTGTAGCGCTGTTCGAAGGATACTTAGGCATAAAACCTAGGTTAGACTTCTTCGAACGTTGCTTCTTAGTCAAGAGGCAGACCGTCAACAAGGAGCTGCTGGTGGCCGGCACAATCAGTTTCAATTGCCGCCGAGACATCAACTGGTACCCTCAAGTGCCAATCGTGGATTCGGCAAAGGGATGGGTGTCCACCTTCTTTTACTGCAAGGATGTGGTGACGCCAAACCAGCTGCAGGGGCTCGCCCCTTTCACAGACGAAGCCGGCACGCCGCTGCCCTCCTGGAAGAAGAAGCCGTCAGGTGTAACGCCGACGGAACATGCCGCCCTCCAAGCAAGGATTGCGCAACTGACGTCCGGCTCTCCTCCCTTGACTGGGGAGGACACCATCATCTGCTGGACGAAGAGGCGAATCCAGCCTCTCCAACATCCTGCTCGGCTTCTATGCGAGTAGACAGATAACGCTGATCCCATGCAGATCAATGAGAAAGACCTGGAGCGGAGTCTCTTTGAGGCTCGCTTCAACAAACTCATCAAAGCCCAGCCTGGAGAAGGCCAGCAATATGAAGAATCATTGCCGATGTTTACGGCGACCAACCCTCCCCCAAAGGTACTCTGACTAAACAAAGTTCAATTCTTTGAGAAATTCGGGTTTGCTTTTGTCGGACTAACATGTAATATGCTAGATTTCTGGAATCACCGACATCCGCCCTGCTGGGAAGCCGTCGTCCAGCAAGGCGTCCACACGGCCCACCTCCATTCCCTCGGCTACTGCGGAAAGCCGGAAGAGGAAAAGCCAGTCGACCACAAGCAGCGCTAAGTCGACTACAGACGACGACGCTCTTGCTGGGCTCAACATTCCCAGCAAGAAGTAAGTCAACTGACCACATCTCCTCCTTTCTTTGCAGTATTGCCGGATTTACCAAATTTCGCTTTTCACCTTTGCAGAATAAAGAAGGGTGCTCCGTTAAGAATAAAGACGGTCACCACGAGGAAGAAAGCCTCTCCTGCCATCCCTCCATCAACTCCATCAGTTCCAGAGCCGAACCCAACAGAAGAGAGCTCACGCATGATAATGCCAGCTCCAGTTGGGAGAGCCACGGTAACTCCCCCTCACACAATGGACAGAGATGACGGGGAAAGTGATTGGAACATCCTCTCCAAGGGCTGAAGCTCCGGCTAATGATGCCCCAGCCTTTCCCCCCATCAAAGCCGAAGCCTTCGACGATGAGGGGCGTATCAAGCCGGAATTCATGAGCCGGTTTATGAAGGTGCCTCGGCTTCCCCGGAAGAAGGGAACAACCGTCCGGGACGACGAGCCGGATCACACCAAGGCCTATGACACCTTTGATGTCATAGAGATTCTTGAAGATCAGCAGAACTACTTTGCTGATAGCTTTGAGGCCGGCATGACACTTCTCCGCGAGCACTACCACGTAAGTTACCTTACCAGTAGCCCCCGAGCACTATGCCGGGTTAAGTTATTAAAACTAGCCGTCATAGTGATCCGAGTTAATGCGCATGCACACACTTAGCCCCCCAGTCATGAAATGTCGTCATGCAGCCACCTTAATTTGTAAATATAGATTTAGGCTTTTAGCGATTCCTCACGCAGATCCATCAAAACATTGGCGCTGAAACCATCAATTCTTTGGGTGTGCGAAATCAGGAGATGTGTCGGCTCAAGACTTGTAACATCCCAAGATTTTCAAATTTTTGAAAAAATCAGAAAAATCAAAAACTTTCGAAAATTATAAATATTTTGATTTGAAAATCCAAAATCATGCATGCATGCATCATCTTCTTGCTTGTTTGCATTTAAAAATTTCAAAAGTTGGAATTATATTTCCACTTTAAACCCTATTTGAGAAAATGTCATATAGGGCCTGTTAGGCTCTATATAATAATTTTGGTTTCTATGATTTTATTTGTTGGCCAAGTATAGTGCCAAAGTGTTCTGTTTAGAATAAGCTTTCTAAAAAGTATTTTATCAAATTAAATGGAAAAGATTTGATTTTATTTGGACTTGGAAAAATATCACCAATTACCATTTAAATGCCCAAGGGTAGTTTGGTAATTTATTTTGATTAAAAATAACAAAAATGAGTTTATCATGGTTTATACTACATGATACTACTCATATTTTTTTTCTGGATTTTATTTTAGTTCAAAAAGATTTAAAAGAAAATCCTATTTGATATTTTAACCTAAAGGAGTCAATTATGCAAATATTACATAATTGATTTTATTTAAAAATAAAATATTATGGAATAAGGTTTCAAAGTATTTAAAAGGATTATTTTGATTTTTACAAAATTATTCAAATTGGTTTGAACCAATTTGAAATTGTATTTCAAAAGTTAGGTTGAATTCTGTTATTAGAAAAAGAAAAGGTTTAAAAATAAAATAGTAAAAGGGCCACCACAGTCAGGCCGGCCCGAGCCAGCCCAGGAGAGGCCCAGCATCGTCCCCGGCAACAGCCGCAGCCCGCCTCCCTCTCTCCCTCGCTGACATCCTGGCCCCACCCGTCAGCGCCACGTCACCGTGACGTCATCGTGCTCTTCCCCAATCTCCGCGCCCGACATGGCAAGCTCCGGCCGAAATCCCTCCTCTTCAATCCGTGCCTTTATGGCCGAGATCGGCGCCCCCTTCTGCACCCATATAAACCCCACCTCGCCCTCTCTCCTCTGCCCCAAAAATCCCTCTCCGAGAACCCCCAGGCTTCTCATATCCGAGCTCGACGTCCGCCTCGGCTGCCGGCGACTTCGTGCATTTTTCGGTGAACTCCGGCGACCACAGGACCCCTATTCGCTCTCTTGTTCCTTATATTAACCCTGCACACCTCTCTGACACCATTTGGTGATTTTTGTGCCCCCAGACCGACGTGCGCATCCTCGACCGACGACCCCGACCGCAGGCGCTACTCCGGCGAGCGATTCCGGCGGAACCCGTGCACCCTGACGCCGTCTCCCACGCCAACAAGCTCGCCCCAACGTCCTGCACCTCGTGGTAACGATCCCCTGTCCCCTCTCCCTCTCCCTTCGCCGGAACGCGCGACGCCGGCCATGTCACCGCCACGGTTAGGTCACCGGAGCAACTCCGGCCGCCAGCACAGTAAACCCTAGCTCCTCTACCGTCAGATCTGTTTTCAACGGCCTAGATTAGATCTAGTTAAGTGAACCGGTACGCCCAGTCAGCAGCCCAGTCAGCGCCAACTCGGATCTGTCAGCCAATCAGGAGACGCCGCGTGGACAAGCATTTCTGGATTTTCTGGATTTAGATTTAATCTGTCTGTTTTGCAGAAAAACCCCTACACCTTAGTTTTATCATATCTTTTTATCTATTGGGCCAAATTCAAATATTTTTATATATTTGAAATCCTTAGAACCAGTAGAATCTTTCTGGCGTTTTAGTTTTCTGTTTTGACAAGTTTAAATTTATTTGAATTTCAAATGTGAAATTTGAGTAAATTTGTCATAACTTTAGTTTAAAAATAGCTTTTTGAGTAAATCCAATTGGGTTAGTTTAGTTTTGAAGTCCTCTGTCCAGTAGTACCAACCCCATATTTTCTGTAATTATTTTATTTAACAATAGTTTTCAATTTGTGTTTATTCCCTTTTTGGGAATTGTTTTGTATTGTTGTTATAATAAAAATTGTTTTAATTGCATTTTGACTTCATGCATGTTTTCATAGACCAGAAAAGTTAGTATGATATTTTTTTTGTGATTTTAAATGCATTTCATGCATTGCATATTTATTGTATTGTTATTATTGTTTTGTTTGTTTGTTTATGTGTGGCTTGTTTATTTTGTTAGTTTATTCGGAGAGTCACGAAGACTTTGGTGGTTGCTACTCCTGCCACTCCTGTTGCCAAGGCAAGTGGCACACTCATGAAATTCCTATTATTTTGATATATGCATGTTGTAGCTTTTACTTGGAAAATTTGCATGATAGGTTATTAGTATGGCTATGCTAAAAATTGTTTAGTGTAGTTTACTCCCTTTTACTAGATGGTCTAGATATACCTATGAGCACTTAGTAGATTTATAGAAATGCTATGCTTGGTATTGTTTTTGATAAAAGTAAATTCTACTAAGTTAAAGAAACTCCTGGGTGGAATTGCTTTGTTGACGGCGGTTGGAGTTGAGTGGCTACTCGGGGCCATGTCTATGGTTTTACTCGAGTATGTGCACTTGTGGATGGCCACCCAGGGACAAAGAGACCGACGTTACTCCAAGTTTAGTTAGCTTACCGTGCAGCCATAAGTCATATGGGCTCTGGCTTGACTAAGTATGTAGTGTGGAACCGGCCCGGCCTGACAGGTGGTGGTAGAGGTTTGTAGGTGGAGCGCGTCAGGACGGCAGTGGTCGGGAAAACACTTCGGAAAGGTCTCGTCTTCATCTCCTCCTTTCCTTTTCACTTCAAGAAGGGTCAAGGTCAGAATGGGTTGATGAGGTCTTATGGTGAACGTGCACAAACTCTGCAGAGTGTCAAACTAAGTACTTAGCCGTGTCCCCGGTTACGGACAATTCTGAGCAAGCTGGACAAGGACGTCAACGGAGGATCTCATCATTCTAATTTCTCTAAGTTAAAATTTTGATGGGTGAACAAGGGTAGTTGAGACGGTGGCTTTCATGCCATGAAAGTCTCATGTAGAAGAAAAGTTTTATAAAGAGTTAGGAAAAAGTTGGCTTTCTGCAAAATAGCCTTCAAACTCCACCAAGCCAAATATGCATATAGGTTACTAGAGTTGTTCCAATATGAGTCCACAAAGTGTCACTTGCCAGTTCCATTTTTATGGTTCTGACCCACCTTGTTGATATCTTTTTATCAGGTTGTTCTGACGAAGAGTGAGGTTTCGTTAAGGGTTTCGAGTCTGCAACCAACATGTTTCGCCTGTGGCTACATGAAGATTGGGACTCCATGCAATAATATTTAGTCTTCCGCTGTTATTTTTATTTATGCTAGCTTCGAGCTATGCAAAGTTGTAATGGATTATTTTAAGTCTGGATCATTTGTGTAATAAATTGATACAATGTTATGGTATTCATCGTAAACTGTGTGTGCAAACGATTCGATCCAGGGATTTGCACTATACACAGGGATCTTGCCTATTTTTAAGTGCAGGTCCGCTACAAGACTGAACTGGCGAACAAAGACGCCATCATTGAAGGGTTTGAGGCAGACCGGGTTCAATATCAAGGTACAAATGCCGAATCTTTAGCTTTGAGTTCCAGGCTTTCTTTTACACTGCTGAAATTTTTGTCTTGCAGACGCCATCATCAAAGCCAAAGAGCTTGCCGAGAACGCCTTCATTGTCGACCGGCTCCGCGACAAGAATATTGAGCTGAGTAAGCTTAACCAATCGATGGCGGCGGAGCTAGAGACGGCCAAGAATAATCTTGCCAAAGCCGAACAACTCCTGGAATCAGAGAGGAAGAGCCACAAGGATGCCTTCAATGAAATTCAGGACCGGCTTAACAGGCGCCTCGATGAGTCGCTGGCCATCGACAACCAGCTTCTGAGTAAGTATCGAAAAAACTTAAACTCATCACTCTGTCTTAGCCAAATATAACTGAACTTCGCCTTTTTGCAGCTCCGGCGGGTTACGGCCATGAACTAACGGCGGAAAACCGGCTTGACCGGATTCTGGAAGTAGGGGAGCTTATCCCGAAGATTATTTCTTCGGGAAAAGATCTTGCTGAGAAATTCTTTCCCGGCAACCCCGAGCCCCCGACGAACCTTGCCAGCGTAGAAGCTAAACTGGCTAAAGCGGCTTCATTCTTCGATGAACGGCTTCGTTCCAGTGCTCGTGGAGGTGCCAAGACGGCCTTGGGCTTGATGATGGCACATTACCCGGAGGCGGAAGCCTGGCGGGTGGCATCCGGCTTCCCTCTGGAAAAGGAGGACGGCACCACGCTGGATGACCAGGATCGCAAGAAAATCCTTCACTCCGTCTCCGGCTACGCCAGCAAGATTGCCAACATGGTCTCCTTGACCACCATCTTCAAGGAAATGCCGTGCCCGCCAACTCCTGCTCAATCAGATGATGACACTGAGGCGGCGGAGAAATCTTCATGAGCCGAATTTGCTCGTTGAGCCGGCTATCCTGAAAATGTAATGGGCAATATGTAAAGCCGTCCAAACAATTTATATGTCTAGAAATAACTTATCCTTTTGCTGTATGTTAATCAGCTTTATATTTTGCAAACTTGCAATTTTATGCCTCAGTTCAATCTGGCCTTGACACCTTAGCCTTTAAGCGCCGGCAAACCTATGGCGAAGCTAACTCGCTGAGCAACAGGGTACGCAATGACCAATCTGTTTAGACCCAGAACAAGTGCCGCCTTTCGGTGCCGAAACGCTTTGAAGCAACCCGGCGCAAAAATCTAGCATACAAACATTAATTTGGCAAAACGTTGATTTTTCATCACCTTAAGGCGGATTCAATATTAAAAAGTTTACCAACGAGAGCAACACAGGCAATTTCGGGTAAACAGACTAACAATAAGATCATAGGGATATAAAGGATGGTAGAGATTCTCGAATTCGATATGAGAGAAACCAATTTTTATTTCATGATCGCATTGACATGGTTACAATAGAATTTGCTAAGTGTAAAAAGGACGTAGCTGAGCGATATTCCACGGACGTTTCGTCTCATCTAAGTCGTCATCTACATGCCTTTTCCTCTTGCGAACTTTCTTCCTGGGATCTTTCCTTGAATCCCTTAAGTTGAGGAGATAATATGACCCATTTTTCAGAACTTTGCTGATAACAAAAGGCCCTTCCCAAGGCGGGGATAATTTGTGCTGCCGGCTTTGCACAAGCCGAAGCACTAAGTCGCCTTCTCGAAAAGATCGATTCGGCATTCTACGGCTCTGATAGCGATGTAGATTTTGTTGATAGATGGCGGATCTTTGCAGAGCTAACTCTCTTTCTTCTTCAAGGATGTCTAAGCCGTCTTGACGTGCTTCTTCTGCGTCTTCTTCGACGTAGGCTGCGACTCGAGGCAAATCATGGATCATGTCGGATGGGAGCACTGCTTCTGCACCATAGACAAGGAAGAAAGGGGTGAAGCCGGTTGATCTATTTGTGGTAGTACGAATACTCCATAAGACCGTCGGCAATTCCTCAACCCAAGCGCCGGCTGCTCGGTGCAAAGGGGTTTCAAGCCTCAGCTTAATACCTTGCAGAATAATGCTGTTAGTGCGCTCCCCCTGTCCATTGGATTGAGGGTGTGCCACCGATGCCACGTCGAGTCGGATCTTTGATCGGCTGCAGAACTTCGCTAGCTCACCGATGGCAAAGTTTGTGCCATTGTCAGTGATAATGCTATGCGGTATGCCGAATCTGGTTGTAATCTCGACGATGAACTTTGTAGCTGTAGCTCCGTCGAGTTTCTTGATGGGCTTTGCCTCTACCCACTTCATGAATTTGTGGACCGTCACCAGCAGGTGGGTTAAGCCTCCCCTTGCCGTCTTAAAAGGTCCCACCATGTCGAGCCCCCAGACCGCAAACGGCCAAGTGATAGGGATCGTTCAGAGCTCCTGAGTCGGCAAGTGAACCTGCTTTGCGTAGCGCAGACACTCTACACAAGTCTTGACGATGTTGATAGCGTCCTCCTTAGCCGTCAGCCAGAAGAATCCGTGCCGAAACGCCTTGGCGACTAACGCCTTTGCCGCCACGTGATGCCCATATTCGCCGGAGTGGATTTCTTCCAGGATTTGCCGTCCTTCCTCTGGAGAGATACATCTTTGGAAGATGCCGGATGTGCTCCTATTGTAGAGTTGTCCGTCAATAATCGTGTACGCCTTTGCTCGACGCTCAATTTGACGGCTTAGCACCTCGTCGTCCTTGGGCAGTTTCTTATTAATCAAGAAATCAATGTAGGGTGTGGTCCAATCTGGGGTTACCAAGCACACCTGAACTGATTCTGCCGACAAGGGGTAATCTTCATCGCCGCCCTTGATGGACGGCTTGTGAAGGTGATGGAGAAATACGTCTGGTGGCACTACCTTTTTCTTGGATCCTATTCTGGCCAAGGCATCAGCAGCTTCATTGTCATCTCGGGATATATGTCGAACCTCTAAGCCGGCAAAACATCGGCCGAATTCATCGACTGTTCTTCTGTATTCCGCCATTGTGGGACTTTTTGTGTCCCAGCATCCATCAAGTTGCTGCACAACCAGATCCGAGTCGCCATAGCAGAGGATGCGATGTACTCCCAATTCCTTAGCCATGTGAAGACCATGGAGGAGAGCCTCATACTCTGCTACATTGTTGGTGGCGTTGAAGTCGATTCGGAGGACATAACTGAGTTTATCACGCTTAGGCGATTTTAGAACTACTCCAGCCCCCGAGCCTTCCTTCATCTTTGAGCCATCGAAGTGCATTATCCAGTACTGAGAATCCGGCAAAGGTGTGCTTTCCATCGCCTCTGTCCAATCTGCAACAAAGTCGGCTAAGACCTAAGATTTGATGGCGGTCCTCGGCTTGTACTGGATGTCAAAAGCTGCTAACTCGATGCCCCATTTGGCGACTCGACCCGTTGCGTCGGCATTGTTGATGATTTCCCTTAATGGAGCCTTGCTGACCACCGTGATCGTGTGATCCTGGAAGTAATGCCATAGTTTTCTGGATGCAACGAATACACCATAGGCTAACTTCTGGTAGTGAGGGTAGCGCTGCTTTGAATCTGAGAACACCTCGCTAATGAAATAGGCGGGGCGCTGATCCGGCCATTTCTTCCCTTCCTCCAGGCGCTCCACTACAATGACGGCGCTTATGAAGAAATTCGTGGCCGACAAGTAGAGGAGAAGCGGCTCTTTTTCCCTTGGCGCTGCTAAGATTGGAGCATGTGTCAATGTATACTTCAGCTGAGCTAAAGCTGCCTCTACTTCCTCTGTCCAAAGAAAACTGTCCGACTTTTTGAGGAGCTTATACAATGGCAACGCTTTGTCGCCCAGCCGGCTAATGAATCGGCTTACAGCCGCGGCAGAACGCGTAAGCCGTTGTATGTCTTTTAGACAAGACGGCCTTTCGATGTTCTGAATCGCCTTTATCTTTTCCGGGTTAACTTCAATTCCTCTTTGGGAAACAATGAAGCCCAGAAGCTTGCCTGCGGGTACTCCAAAGACGCATTTTGCCGGATTAAGCTTCATCTGGTACTCACTTAGATTTGCAAAGGTTTCCGACAGATCGGCGATAAGATCGCCACGCTTCTTCGACATGACCGCTATGTCGTCGACGTAGACGTGAACATTGCGGCCAATCTGCTTGTCCAAACACCGCTGCATACACCTTTGGTAAGTAGCACCAGCGTTCTTTAAGCCGAAAGGCATTGTGACATAGCAGTAATTGCCATATGGCGTGGTGAAGGATGTCTTGATTTGATCTGACTCCTTCATCTTAATCTGATGGTAACCCGAATAAGCGTCCAGAAAACATAGCATCTCTGAGCCGGCAGTTGAATCAATGACCTGATCGATACGCGGTAAGGCGAACGGATCTTTAGGGCAAGCTTTGTTTAAGCCGGTGAAATCAATGCACATACGCAGCTCAGAGGTGTTCTTCTTTGGGACTAGCACGGGATTTGCCAACCAATCAGTGTGGACAACTTCACGAATGAATTTGGCGGCTGTGAGCCTTAGGATCTCCTTTCCAACCGCCTTGCGCTTCTCAGTTCCGAGCCGGCGGAGGCCTTGCTTGACCGGCTTTGCGTCCTTGTTGACTTTTAGGGAGTGCTCGGCAAGTTTCCTCGGGACACCTGGCATATCAGATGGTGACCAGGCAAATATGTCCCGGTTCTCACGGAGAAACTTGACGAGCTCGCCTTCCTATTTGTCGTCGAGACCGGCACCGATGATGGCCTCCTTTGTCGGATCATCCTTTGAGAGCTTGATTTTCTTGGTGTCATCCTTTGGCTTGAAGCTTGAGTCGACCTTAGAGGACGGCTTTTCAGTCGCCGGCATCTCATCGGGACCAATTGTTTTCTTGAGATCCTCCAACTCTTCCCTGCAGATTTCTTGTTCAGCATGGACGACATTGGAGGCCTCGCATTCCTTGGCTTTCTTGAAGTCTCCCTTAACTGTGATGATGCCATTGGGTCCCGGCATTTTCAGCTTGCTGTAGATGTAGCAGGGCCGAGCCATAAACTTGGCGAAAGCCGGACGTCCAAAGATTGCATGATATGCACTTCTGAAGGGAACCACCTCAAAAGAGACGTCCTCAGTCCGAAAATTATCGGCTTCACCAAAGGTGACCTTCAGGGTAATTTGCCCCATCGAGGAGGCTTGTCGTCCCGGCACAATCCCATGAAACTTCACAGTACTGTGGGTGAGTTGTGACTCGGAAAGAAGCATCCTCTTCAACGTTGCGGCATAAAGTATGTTGATACTGCTGCCGCCATCCATGAGTACCTTTGTTAACTTGTACTTGTCGACTATTGGGCTGACGACTAAGGCGTAGGTGCGCTTTGCAGGAACTCTATCCGGGTGATCGCTGCGATCCCATGTGATGGGTGTGTCGGACCAATCCAGATATTGAGGAACTGTGGGCACCGTAGCGTTGAGTTCTCGCCAAGCCGCCTTTTCTTTGCATGAAGAATCTGTTGCCAAGTTGACAATGAGACTTTCGGCATGCTTAGGGAATTTGCTGCCTTTTTCTTTGGAGGCAGCGTCATCCGACTCTGAAGCAGCTTCCTCCTTCTCTTTGTCGTCTTTCCTGGACTTGCGCTTGTTCCTTGACTTGCCGGCTTTGGGGTCCTTAGCGATGTCTCGATTGATGTGACATTGCTGGAGCGTGTGGGAACTTGTTCCATCTGGCCTCAGATGATGGACACAGGGGTTGTGCTTGATGTCGTCATACTTCACCGCTGGTGGCCGGGATGATTGGTTATTTGCCGGCTTCTTGCCTTGCCACTTGCCATTGATTGAGCCACCCTTTCCAAAGGCGGCAGCGACTTTGTGAGAAGGGCCGGCTTGGTCTTCAACCTTCTTTTTCCCGGACTCACGTCTGCGGTTTTCGGCATCCTCCCAATTGTCATCATCAGCGGCGGCGTACTTGTTTGCACAAGCGAGTAAGCCCCCCAAAGTTTCCGACTCGTCGCTGTAGATCATGAAGCGAAAAGTCGTCCCCTTCCTCAGAGATTGCTTGAAAGCATGGATCGCCTGAGTTTCTGAGACGCCTTCGCAAGCGTTCTTGATTTCACTCCATCGTGAGATGAACTCACGGCTAGACTCGTTCTTTTGCAGCACGCACCGCTGTAAGTCGAAAATTGACTTTGGGCGCTTATATGTGCCCTGGAAGTGCTGGATAAAAACACGCTTCATGTCACCCCAGGTATGAACCGTCCTTTCGGCAAACCTTCGATCCACATGCATGCCGTCCCGGTTAACATCAGGGGCAAAAATCGCACTGCGGAGTCGGCGCTGCCTTGATATATGTCACAGTCACTGACGTAATCTGAGAGCCAGGTCTCAGGATTAGCCGTGCCACTGTACTTCTCAACCATCTTTGTTACGTTCGACAAAGTGGGAGGTAGAATTTGCTCTCTGATTGTTCTGCCAAAACACTTGGGGCCGAGGTATTGGGCATCTCTGGCCGACTTCCTCTCCTCGATTAGGCTTCGAACATCATTGGCTGATTGCGGTTTAGCAACCGACTTTTCTTGTCTTGGTTCTTCCCTGTGACGGCTTTGGCTCGCCCAGCTTGCATTACGCGGAGGGCTTGGAGTCCTTTGCCGTCGCGGAGGGGGTATGTATTTGGAAGGGTTATCTCCCTCTTTGCGCGGTGGAGGCGGCGGTGGAGGTGGCATATGACCTCTGTTATCCTCCCTTCGGGGTTTATTTTCCCCTTCACGTCGTCGCTCCTGACGGGGTGGCGCCGCCTTTTCCTTGCGAGGGTCCTCCTTTTGCTCTCGGCTCCGATGTCCTTCCCGACCAGCTTCACGATGGCGTGAAGAACCTGTCTGGGACTCCTCACCCTTAGGCTGCTTGTCCTTCGGGTCCTTGCTGCCTTTGTTGTGGCTGCTTGAGCCGGCCGGGTCATCGTCTGGGTCGGCAGGGGCAGCAGCCATTGGCTTGTTGGCAGTTGACTTGCAAAGGCGAGAATCGTCAACAAGCCGTCCTGACTTGACTTGCGAATCGTTCTGCTACTGCTGTGCAACCTCCAGTAGATAAGCTGAATACTTAAGCCGAGCGTCACGATCCAACGATTTGTCGAACATGACCTCTTGGGCAGCCTCCATGTTTTTGGCTGGGGTGTTGAAGTAACACAGGTTTGTCACCGGGTCACGTCGGTGGTGGTACTTCCTCCAGACTGAATCGACATGGTCGGCTTCCCACTTGCTGTGGAAATCCAACCTCTTATGCAGGTTCTTATCACGAGCCGGACGGAAAACATCATCGGCCCCTTTTTCTCTCTGCTTTCGGATGAACTCCGTCTCCTTATTTGTAAGCTCAACCTCGCGTTCTGCTATATGGGCTGCTTGCTCCTCTAGCAGGATGCGGCACTTCTCAATGTCGTCCAGCGATGCGTTAGGAGGAAGTGGCGTTAGAAGTTGTTTGTACTTCGCCATCCTCTCTTCGTGCTCCTTTGCTGCCTCGCCGGCCGTAGCATCGATGTCGTCTCCTTCAGCTGGCACTCTAGCTGACCCCTTCAATGGAGCCAGTGGCGGCACTAAATCCGCCTTGAGATTTCCGGCTTGAGGAGTTTTTTCTTCACCCTTGGCGGCTTTTGAGGTGTTGGGGTCGTCATTAGGATCCGAGACGTTTCCCATCAAGACCTCGGCAGGGCGTCCTAAACAGGATGCAACTTTCTGACTAAAATCGTCAGATTCTCCTTCAGATTCGAGGTCCTGCTCCATATGGGCGGTGTCCCCTGATCCGGCTTCTGAATCAACCCAGACTGCAGAGCAGGGAGGATCGACTCAGGCTCAGTCATCGACTCATGTGAGCCGGATTCTCCTAAGACGCCGACGAAGTGGAAGTCCGGCGCCGCCATGTTGGAACTTGCGTCGTCTTCAGAATCTTCATCGTCAGCATCGAAAGTCAGATCCAGATCAGCGATCTCGTCAGAGTCCAGATCTAATTCCTCGTCGAGGTTGCCTGTCTTGGTGGTGGGCAAAGGCGAGGTAAAGCCGAGATTGTCCAAGCCCTGGGCGGTGAAGCCGATGAAGATGTCGAAACCGCCGATGGAGACCGTGGACCAACCGGCGGGATCCTCCTTTGCCGACGTGCAGAGACCGTCGTTGAAGACGTGGCCGGCTCCTGACTCGTCGAAGTAGCTCACCATGCCGACCGCGATGGTGTCGCCGACTCCACCTGCGGCTCCTGGACGGATCGAAACCCCGGAAGTCTCCTGCCCCACGGTGGGCGCCAACTGTCGTGGTATTGTCGAATCTAGCCGCGGTAGGGGTGCCATCGAGCTAGGTAGAGAGAGGGGTTTTGGAGATGTGGGGTGATCCAGTGACATAGAGATGAGTTTACCCAGCTTCGGATCTCACGCCGGTGGCGAGATCCTACGTGCTGCTATAATTCACTATAAGGCAATATCGCCGAGTTACAGTGGATTGGGATTGAGAGCGTATCTGCCCTAAGGTGTCCCAGGGGCCAGCTTATAAAGGCGTCCAGACCCTGGGCTTACAGGAGGAAACCTAACCGACTAAGAACAGAGTCCTACTCTAATCCGGCTTGGGCCCTGCCTTGTGGGCTAAGTCTTCCGCAATGCAGGCCGGCTTCTAGAGTCTTCCCTTTGCCGGATGGGCCTCCTGCGCTTCAGCATACTGGGCCGCCCGGTAAGCCGGATTCGGCTTACCACCACTTTGGGCCACCCTGGTCTGCTGGCTTTTAGTCTTCTCTATGAAGATACCTGTTCGGCATAACCCCAATAGCTGCTGACATGGTCTCCATCACCCCCAAAAACATCTCCACTGTCTCCATGATGAAGAGGGAGTAGTCCACCCCTGGACTATGGGTTTGTGGAAGTAACTTATGTATCTCTCCTCACTCTTGAGCTTTACTAATTAGTATCGTATGAGCTTCCGAACATGATTACGGTCATCTATGTAATTACTATGTGGTGGATCTCTTTATGAGTTAATATATGTTTGAAGATTGCAATTGTTTTGTTTCAGTTATGAAAGTAGATGCATATTATGTACCCCGTTCTTATCTACTTGTTTTGATCAAGCTTGTTTATGAGAGCATGTGTGGGGGAACGTGTGCATTAGTTGGAGTAATGAGGGGGTGGCTAGTGCGGTGAAAGTGAGAGAAGTTCCGCGATCCACTTGGGTATTCCTACCTTACTTTGTTGCCTCACTAGGGATAAACTAAAATACCATGCTACCGGAGGTGTGGGTGTGACCATTGCCACTTCTCCATGACTAGATCTAGCATGTTCTTATTTTAACTTCATGTCATAATGATTAAAGCTATGCTTTGATTTATCGTAATTACCGAGGTGCTAAGATTTAGTTCACATCTTGGTGGAGTATAAGAGAGATTAATAACCAAAAGATCTCTATGTTAGGACGTGATGCCCATATAATTAGTAACTTGTCATAAAACTTTGTGTTGCAATCTCATATGTCAATTCCTATGTTCCATTGTCCACCACAACATTAAAGAGAGAGTGCATTTATGAAACCATGAACCCCGGTCCATTTTAATCATAAGAAACACATTTCCAACAACTTTTAAGCATTTTCTATTTTCTGCCATTTAAAAATCCGAAAATACAAAAATACTTTTACTTCTTGCATTCACATATCAAAACCCAAAAATATCATCCATCATTGTTTACACCATCCTTGCATATTTATTTACCACCATTGCATATTTATTTCTTGTTTTGCATTTGTTTATTTTGATATCATTCTCACACCTTGTGCTTGACAACCACTTGGTGAGGTTGAGGGCACAAAACAATTTATTTTGTTTGTAGGTTCTCAAGGGAAGGATAAGAAGATAAATTTTTCACTACTGATTCCCCGAGAGTTCGATAATAAACCTCGAGTCATCCCTCGTGGGGAAACCGTCTTTCCTATACTATACACTCTGCACTTGGAGTCTCAACCTAACCATTCTTTTAACGCAGGTAACTACACCATCAAGGACGTTTTCTGGCGCCTTGCCATCAAGTGTTCTCTGGTGCTGTTGCTGAGTTAAAGGCCATCAACCATCACTTTGCCAGAAAAAACACGATCTGAACATGTCTAATCTCTTGCAATCCCCTTTTGGAATCTCAAGAAAGGAGAGCATGAACATAGGAAGACTAGTGAGCACTGATGCGTGTTGGCAGAGTTGGGGTGTGCCCCAAGTGAAGGCGTGGATGTAGTAAGTAGCAATTTTCCCTCGTTAACGAACCGAGGTTTATCGAACCAGTAGGACTTTTAAATAAACAACAAAGTGAATGTTGAAGATCTCTGGCGCTTAATCTTCAACAGACGTGGACCTGAACACACTCAACCAAATACTTTGCCCCCAACGGCGGAAAGGTTGTCAATCTTTCCGGTTTCGCAGAAAACAAAGCGGTTAATTGTATAGTGAAATAGATGAAAATATGAAAATGGACCCGTGGAGTAATGATGATGAAAAGTGATGAATAAAGGTTGCAATCAATTAAAAAGTTGGACCGGGGGCCATGGGTTCACTAGTGTAGTCTCTCAAGTAAATAAAACACTCATATGATGGGTAAACAAATTACAGCTAGGCAATTGAGAAGATTATAACACAAACTTAATCTAGCTATAACAAAGAGAACATGATAATATTTATGGAGGCATCACGCCAATGAACAAAGACCGTTGAGTCCAACTACATCTTTGTCTAAAAAGTCCACCGTGGGATCGCTATCCAGCCTGTCACCCAACGGTATTAAGTTGCAAGCAACAGACAATTGCATTAAGTAAAGCGCATGAAGTAAGCAATACTAATATCAAAAGAGACATTAACACCGCTGTTTTACCCTTAGTAGCAACAACACACCCTCGCCCTTAGACGTTTCTGTCACTCGTGCCCAGGAATAGAAGGGGGCATGAACCCACTATATAGCATAAATACTCCCTCTTAAAGATACACACAATCACTTGGCCAAAGTAACTACGCACATCAGAGAGCATGCAAGAAGATAAATCAACATATAAGAATCATGCACAATCTGATTATAACTTAATAATACATCGAATCCCAGCAAAAACATCACACAGCATTACAATAGTCGATATTGATCATGTTAGGCAGCTCACAAGATCATAATACATGAAGCACAAGGGAGAGAGACTACAAACTAGCTACTGTCATGGACCCGTAGTCCAAGGTGGGACTACTCACAAATCATCCCGGAGGAAGGCATGGCAATGAAGAGCCCTCCGGTATCGATCTCCCCTCCGGCAGGGTGCCGGGATCAGCTTCAGAATCACCCTCGAACTAGGGTTTATGGTGGCGGCGCCTCGGGGTGACTTCTCTAGAAAATAATGGCCGCCTCGTCGTTTTTAGGGTAAATAGGATTTTATAGGCGTCAGAAGGGGCCGAGAGGGTGCCCAAAGGGCAGGGACGGGCCCCGCCCACGAGTCTAGGTGGGGTCGCGGCAGCTGGCCGCCCCTGGCCCCTGGGTGGCCCCCAGGTCGCCCTTTGGTCTCCTGGTGTCTTCCGTCGAATAAAAAAATCTCCGTAAATTTTTAGCGCAATCCGACGATATTCCCGTGGTGGACTTTCTGAAATACAGAAACAGCAAAAACAGGAAACTGGCACTAGACATCTTGTCAATAGGTTAGTCTGACAAAATGCATAAAAATGGTGTAATATGATAGTAGAAACATGTGACAACATCACAAAACTAGCATGGATCAATCAAAAATCATAGATACATTTGACACGTATCAGCATCCCCAAGCTTAACTCCTACTCGTCCTCGAGTAGGTAAGTGATGACACAATAATTTTTGATGAGACATGCAACCAACACAATCATGATCAAGATAGTAATGTAAAGCACGGGACGTGAATGAAGTGATATAAAACAATTGTCTATAGTTGATAGCAAGAAAACAATGAATAACCAAGATGAATCATTCAAGCAAAACCTTTCATAAATAGTACGTTAAAGACATGAAAGCAATGTGACCCACATAGTTGACTAATTCTCAAAGGTAATAGTTCCATGACAAAAGTGTTTGAGAATCAACACAAGGAAGATGTAAGTATTAGCAAAAGGCTTCAACTTCCAACGGCTTATCATATAGATAAAGTCAATATAAAGATTCATGCTTAATCTGACGATGTAATATGATCAATGATACACAGGGTCAATGCTAATTGTTTGTTTCGGTGGAGATAGAAGGAAAAGGAAAACTGACTCAATATTAAAAGTAAAAGAAAGGCCCTTCGCAGAGGGAAGCAGGGATTAGTCATGTGCTACAACTTTTGATTTTGAAAAACAGAGATAAAACAATTTTGAGAGATGCATGCTTTCGTCAATGATTTCACAATAGAGAAGCTATCTAGTCCCCCATAACAAGCATGGCTTTTGGACTGGTGAGAGCAGCTGGTTTTAGAGGAACGAGTACATTCCTCTTTCTCCTTGTTTTCACCACTGTCCAATGTTTTCAGCTGATTTCTCAGATTTTCATTGCGCGGAGGAGAATGGTGAGTTATATTTATATTTTGCTTAAGCTGCTCTCGGGTTGATTCAAGTGAAGACGTAATCAATCGACACCGGGTGAAAGGGGCAAAACGACCTTGCTTGTCACAAGTTATATATAGCTCTCTACTGCTCCCTCATGAGCTTAAAAACAGAGGCACAAAAATGAGTATTTTGAATATTTTAAAGGTAGCACATAACAAATTTACTTGGAATGACAAGAAATACCATGCATAGGTAGATATGGTGGACTCAGCTGGCAAGATAGTTTGGCTTTGGGATTTGGATGCACGAGTGAACTCTACACTCAGTACGAATTTTTAGGCTTAGCAAAAAATGGTATTTGAAGCAAACATCTAACATTAACCGGTAACAGAGTAACATAAGACATTAGTCAATCATAACCATAAACACTCCACACCGTCTCCCTTGTTGACCAAACAGTTCTTTTGATGGAAAGATTAGCTTCATGAATTAACAACTACGAAACACCACAAAATTTCAAGGTTTTAACTATATTTCTTTACTAGTCAATTTCCACTCAAATAACCAGCAAGTTTAAGTATTCATCTTAATATCTCAAAACAATTGAGAAGCATCAAGTATCCACACCTTGATCTACAAGACTATGCAGGCTTTCATTTCATTCCGATATCACATGGATAGGATTTTGTCACTTTGACAATTCAAGCAATTTATCAATAACAACTCTCCAACAAGTATAAGTGAAGAACAAGAGAGTTTAACATCAAACACTATCAGCTCTAAACGAGATAAAAGCTAAAAGCGAGATCTTACTGGCAAACAAATAGTAGCTAAGAATACTCAACAAGATATAAGCGAAGCAAAGGAGTATTCAAACGAAAAAGTGGAGCGTGTCTCTCTCCCACACAAATAAAGCTAGGATCCAACAAGAATATGACCAGCAAACAAAAAAACAAACTAAAACTAACAAGACGCTCCAAGCATATCACATAATATGTAAAGTGATAAAAACTTAATTCAACGAAGACGACCTTGATTGCTGCTGGCAGAGTTGGCGGGGACTATTCTTCTTATGTATCTTTACTGCGCTCCCCGGCAACGGTGCCAGAAAACCTTCTTGATTGGGGATATTGAAATAGTTGGGTAGTGCCCCAAGCGAAGGCGTGGATGTAGCTAGTAGCAGTTTTCCCTCGTTTAACGAACCGAGATTTATCAAACCAGTAGGACTTTGGAATCAACAACGAGGTGAATGTTGAAGATCTCGGACGCTTAACCTTCAACATACGTGGATCTGCACACACTCAACCAAATACTTTGCCCCAACGGCGAAAAGGTTGTCAATCTTTCCGGTCTCGTAGAAAACAAAGTGGTTAATTGTATGATGAAATAACGCAAAGTGACCAGAGGAGTAATGATAATGAAAAGCAAGTAAACGAGGTTGTAAACAATGTAAAAAGATGGACCGGGGGCCATGGGTTCACTAGTGGAGTCTCTCAAGTAAATAAAATATGCATCTGATGGGTGAACGAATTACAGCTAGGCAATTGACAATATCATGACACAAACCTAATTTAGCTATGACAAAAAGAACATGATAATATTTATGGAGGCATCACGACCAGGAAAAAAGACCGTTGAGTCCAACTGCGTCTTTGTCTAAAAAGTCCACCGTGGGATCGCTATCCAGCTTGTCACCCAACGGTATTAAGTTGCAAGCAACAGACATTTGCATTAAGTAATGTGCATGAAGTAGACATTAACACCGCTGTTTTACCCTTAGTAGCAACAGCACTCCCTCGCCCTTAGACGTTTCTGTCACTCGTGCCCAGCAACAAAAGGGGGCATGAACCGACTATCTAGCATAAATACCCACTCTTGGAGATACACACAATCACTTGGCCAAAGTAACCACGCATATCGGAGACACTACTAGGAAACTAGCTATAGGTGGAAGGTGTTTTTGTGGCGCACCAAACCTGCCGTGCGCCACTGTTAATATTCTGTGGCGCATCTTTGGGGATGCGCCACAGAAAATTGAGTATTTCTGTGGCGCATGCCTGCCGCGTGCGCCACTAAATTGGTACTTTCTGTGGTGCACTGGAGCCCATGCGCCACAGAAAAAATGTGGGCCCCACCACCAACGGCTGGATGGCATCCTACCACACCTTTTCTGTGGCGCATGGAACTGGATGCGCCACAAAAAGTTGCATTTCAGTGGCGCATCTGAACACATGCGCCACATAATTTTGTGTGGGCCCCGGCACCATTGATTGGGGGGAGGTATTTCTGTGGCGCATGGAATCACATGCGCCACAGAAATGCATATTTCTGTGGCGCATGGGGAAGGATGCGCCACAGAAATATGTATTTCTGTGGTGCATATGGTTCCGTGCGCCACAAAATGTCTTTCCAGAATTACAAAAAGGGCAGCCCCCCACTCACAACCCCCATTGTCTTCTTCTTCCCCTCTCCTCCCACCTAGAGCAGCTCGTGTTCCTCCTCCCTCCCACCCCATTTTGCTCATTCTTTTCTCCATTCTTTGAAGTTAAACCTACTTTATTTGATAGGTAATTGGTGAGGGGGCAGGGGAGGATCCATATATACTATCCCTCCTCTCCAATACATCTCTTTTTCTCTCCAACACCACACACTCTCTCTCATCGATCGCGGTCACGTCTCGTGAAAAACCTACTAGGTGAGTATAGTTGGATGGACATGCATATGCATGTTTTGTGTGGCCGGCGATGTGTATGGTTGTAGGTGAAGCGCTTGTCGACATGCGGTTTGCACGATGGCGAGACGTTTGTTTGTTGTGCTCCGACCATCGTGTCGTGGAGATGTGGATATTTTTGTGAAATGCTTGCAGGTACCCCGAGAGGCCCTTGAGATTGTCGGAATGTCGATTAACTTCCGTTCCGGCAAATTCGGGTACTCCATATGTCCCTTTTTTTAGCAAAGGTCATGCCGAAATTTTAAAAATTTCGGCATGACCATTGCTAAAAAAAAGGAAAATATGTGTGTGTGTGTGTGCGCGTGTGCATGTTACGGTTTTACTTAACATACTCTCGTTTCTTATTTATGCTTTATCTATATATAGCAACCATGGTCATCAAGATGAGCTCCAGTCAAATCGGTAGATACAAGGAAGAAGCGAAGGTGGACATGATTCGGTGCAACAGGCGCCAGATAAGATGTCCGTGTCGAACATGCAAACTCGTGAGCTGGATCGACCCTGATTCCGGACAATTGGAGGAACACCTGCTCAGGCGCGGTTTCTGGATAGGCTTCAACAAGGCGCCGACAACAAATGGTGCGCATGAAAACAAGGGCGGGCGAGAAGACGAAGAGTCTCCCGGACATGGTTATCATGACGAAGGAGATGCCGGCGGACAAGATCATCATGACGAAGGAGATGCCGGCAGACAAGATCATCATGACGAAGGAGATGCCGGCGGACATGGTCATGATGAAGGAGTAGATGGTGGTGGAGAAGACGCGGACACGCAGACCTTGCTAACTTCGGCCTTGCAGGACCCTCATGTTCAAGAACTCCTACTCAAGGACCCTCACGAGCGACGCCAGAGGTTCAGCCAGAGAGAAAGCAAGCTGGAGCAAATGAAGAAAGACGTGATGACTCTGTTGTATCGTGATTGCCGGCCCCAGGATACGCGCTTGCATGTAACGCTTGATGATCTACAGATGAAGGAGGAAAACAGATGGACCGACGTCAGCTTCAGTAGGCACCTGAAATTCTGTACGATCGTCTTCCCGAGGGGAACACATTGCCAATAAGTATCGAGGAGGCCAAGAAAGTCGTGTGCCCTCTTGACCTACCGTACGAGAGATACCATTCCTGCATTAATGATTGCGCAATTTATCGGGGCGTGCACAAGGACAGAACCACATGTCCGGTGTGCGGCCAGGGACGATACAAGAGTGGGAACAAGAATGGTCCTCGAAAAGTGGTATGGTACTTTCCTCTCATTCCCCGTCTGCAGCGGTATTTCGTGGACCCTAAGGAAGCAAAGCTCATGCAATGGCACACGAAAAGGGAGAAGCCCGAAGAAGATCCGGAGAAGGGCGTGATCCTGACACACCCTTCAGACGCTTGCCAGTGGGAAGCATTGGACATGGCCTTCGAAGATTTTCGGGCGCGACGCAAGGAATGTCAGGCTGGGTATGAGCACCAATGGACTCAATCCGTTCGGCAACCAGAGTAGCACGCATAGCACCTGGCTCGTGTTTGTATGGCCTTACGACCTTTCCCCGTGGCTATGCACGAAGCAAAGGTACATACACATGAGTATTCTCATTCAGGGGCCAAAACAACCAGGTACCGACATACATCTGTATCTCGCGCTGTTGAAAGAGGAGTTAGCCAGGTTGTGGAGACGCCAGTTCGTATGTGGGACGCCTACACTAGAGATTATTTCGATATGAGAGCCGCGTTGCTCACGATGGTGCAGGAATATCCTGGTTGCTCATATGTATCGGCCCAGGTAGGCCATGGATTCTGCGCATGTGTCAGGTGCATGGATGAGACCCCGCATCTCCAGCTACCAAGGGATACCGGGTCTTCGAAAACCGTGTTCCCATGGGCTCGAAGGTGGCTTCGCATGGATCACCCGTGGAGGAAATGCGGTGATTTGTTCAATGGTAAAGACGAGCTCGAAAGAGCCCCGTGCCCGAGGAGCGGCGAAGAAATCGACAAGCTTTTGGAAAATTGGGAGGAGTGCCCTGCGCCGGGAAAGAAGCGACCAAGGGTAGACACCCTGCTGGGTGTATGGAAAGCGAGGTCTGTTTTGTACGACTTGGAGTACTGGAAGGTACTCCACACACCCCATAGCCTCGATGTATTGCACATTACCAAGAACATTACCAAGAGTCTGCTTGCACTCTTTGCAACATATCCGATAGGACCAAGGATGGGACGAAAGCAAGATACGATCTGAAATGGCTTGGCATAAGGAAA